>BMAO01038666.1:0-131659 GCA_019973975.1 Trichonephila clavata | reverse complement strand
AATTTTTTTTTTCTTAATATTCATCTCTATAAGAGAAACATTACTATTCTCTCTATTTCTACCTTCATTTCATTTTATTGTCTTGCATTTCATCCACGTGTGATAGATATAGACCTATTTTTTCAACATGGCTCTGATTATACTATTATGACGAAAATTTTTGCTGTACGGAGAAGGTGGATCCATAAAGCATTGCTTAACGCTAAATTCGCTGGCCTAATTCAGCGACAGCTTTAGGAATTACATAGGTCTCCATTTTAGTACAAAGACTCTTTTCGTATCTTCAATTTTAATAGCTCAACACCTCTGTTTCTAGTTTTGTTTGCTTTCATCCAATTTTAATGCTATATTATTTTCGCACCATTTATTTTATTGATATGTTTCCTAGAATGCAATTTCTTTCTATTTTAGCCTTTGGGAAGTAAAATTTTATTTTATTATACTATATATATATATATTCATATATATCCCAAAATGAGTAGATAACGAAAACAATTCCTTTTTCTGTATATATACTACGCAAATATAACTAATTATAAAACGTTTCTATGAATACTACAATTTGCTGCTTAAATTTATCCTAATTTTTTACTATTATTACATGTTTTATTTTTTACTTTTGTCTTAGAAAGGTTCACTTGGCCTTTTAATCAATTTCAATGAAATTATCATTCAGCTTTAAGCAATTTCAATTATAACAGTAAATTGACGGTTCACTGAAAGGCTAAAGAAAATTTAATAAATGAAATAATAAAGTTTATTATAAAATACGTTTTTTGAGTTTTTTTTAAGAAAGAAAAACTCAAAAGGTAACGATGAAAATCCAACAATATCCCGTATTGTCCACATTGAATCACATTTTATTCATTGTTTTCCTTTTTCTGTGTGAATTAATTAAATTCATAAAAAATTAAAATGGGAAGATGTCTTTGATAAACGTTGAATAGATTGTGCAATAAATATGGAAATGAAAGATAATAGATATGCCTGAATATTCCTTAATGGATGTCTTACAATCTTTTTTTATTTCTAAGAACACACACATAAATTATAAAAGCACTATTAATTACCTAATTTCAACCACTTATTTTTCACTGATAATTTATTTTTTATTTCCCATCGAATGACTTTTGAGGCAGCCGTTGCCTGGTAGTAATGGACACGAACTCGTGGCCGGTGTGTCACTGATTCAATTCCTCGTGCCACCAAAGACCCGCCACGTAGAGGACTAATGTACACTGAATCTGTGGAGCTCAAAGTCCTCCCGTTGATGTGGTAGTTAGCAAAGCTCAGGTGTCGTCCTCGTTACTTAGTCAATAATCAAAATTGGGACAGTTTGTTGCTCTCACTCTTGAATGACTTTTGTCAAACTAGGATTGGAATATAAGTTAATATTCGAGATGAAATGTTTTATTGGCTTATAGTATTTTCAAACACACAATATAAATTTTTCCTTTACACAACTACACCTTTTATTTGTCCACATTTCAATGTAAGTCATAAAAAAAATTCCTTCATGACAAATTTCTAAAAAGCTATTTATTATAATATTACTTAGATATTTTTTATTATCTGCGTCCATATAAATTTATCCGGTCCTACTCAATTAATTACTCATAGATGCACGCATGTTTTCTATTTGCTTAGATCTGCTTTCAAAAACGGACATTTAAGATTTCCTTACAATTGAAACGAACATTTTATACCTAAATTTTTTAGTTAAAAATGGCTATTTTTCCGTTAAATAATGTTCCGAAATGACGTCAATATTTTAGTGCGGACGTATATTCATTAATGACTCTCTCAAATATGTTTTTTCTTCCGGATCATAAATATAGAACACACAAGCCCACTCAAATCATTCTCATACGCAGTCTTAATTATTAAGACCAGCGGTATACTTTTGTTCATTTAAAACAGACTCATTATTAATGATGGATGCTTTCAAGTGAAAGAACGCATACAAGACTCATTTCATCAGCGAAGTTTTGTCGGTGCGGAAATAAATATTCATTCGTAATCTGAGCTAAGTTTTCACAGCTTCTTCGGTGATAAACATTGTGCTTGTAGTCTTTAGAAAACTCCTAGAAAGATGTTAGTTAAAAGATAAGCTCTAAACACGGCTCTTTTACGAATTTTCGAGATTTAAATGCAATGTGGGAAGATGAATGTGTATTTTTCTTTTATATATGTAATGTTTTGCGGAACATACGAAAATGAAAATTTTATGCTCGTGATGTCGTCAGAGTTTATCTGTTAATTAAGATGGAAATAATGGAGATTTTGGCTAGAAGAATTTCTAAAAGACTGGGATTTTAGGATGCTTGTAATTTACTATGATGAGTATTTTCCTCATTGTTATATAATTATTTTAAAACAAATGATCGTCAGTCAAAATTTAGATATTGGTTCCCTAGGATATAATTTTGATGGTCCTCAACAAAAAGAATCACGATTATCGCAAACAATTTTTTGCCAATGTTTAATAATTTAAAGTTAAATCAGCATTTAGTTTTAGAAATCTCATTGCTTGAAATTTGAAGGATTAAGAATTTCCACTATGGCAGTAATCTGATCTGGGATATATTTTTCTTTTATTTCTCTTGATTGTTTAAATAAAAAATAACTAGAAACTGATGTTTTAAAATAAAATTATACTTCTAGAGCAGGGGTACTCAACCTTTTTTCCCGCAGACCGCATACATAAATTAGCTATTTCACGTGGGCCGCAACATAAGATTAAACGGGGGGGGGGGGTGAAATGCCTTAAAACCAAGGTAACATTGGAAATTTATAATGTGGGAAATTGATCAAAATATTAAACTTCTGTTTTGCTTTTTTTTTCATTATTATTTTTTATATTTCTTTATTTTTGTCACTTACACTAAATTAAAAGAATTTAAGAAACGCCCCTACACAATTTTTGCATCAGTAAACGGTTTCTTATAATTACCAATAATATAACAAACTTCAGAGGATGTCTTTGTTTCTGCTGTGACATTACCACTGACACAAAACACTTTGTTGCTGTTACAAAGAATATCCAATGAAGCCTATTTACATGTCTTGAATGAGATTTTGTAGGAATATTGTCATTGAATGATTATTGTTAAATACAGCACTTTCGTGACAAATCGAACAAGTGGTGATCCATGTTTGTTTTTCGCTACAAAACGGTCAACCTCGAAATCGTTCGAATATTTTTCGCTCGCAAGGTATGAAAGATTGTTAAAAATTAGTTCCACCCATAAAATTGTCGCTACACTACTGTAATCTGTTATTACTAACTGTAACCGTTACAAATAGAAAAATATCAATTCGCAGCCGTACGTCATGGACAGCAAAAAAGCAAAATTGATATATTTGATTTCTTGTCAAAGAATTTCCCACCAAATTTTTTATACATTGTTCTTCAATAGGTGAATTTCTCAGAGCAATAGGTCATAACTGGGCGACTTAAAAAGGCTCGGGGGGCTGCATGCGGCTCGCGGGCCACAGGTTGAGTATCGCTGCTCTAGATAATATAATTTTGACTTAGGAATCACCATGACCTAAATAAATAATTAAAACTTTGCATACATTATGAGAAAAATAAAAAACCTTTTTTTTCTATTATTAAAAATTTGCTTTAAGCACAAAATTTTAAAGAAAAAACGTGCGGAAATTAGAAGAGTGGGGTGAGATCTCAGATGTCGCCTTCGTTACTTTACGAGGATTGAAAATTACGAAATCGGCCATCAACAGCCTTTAGCTCCTTTCAACGCGACGTTAATAAATAATCAATTAAGCAAGCAAAGGAAAACAATTTAAGATTTTAATGTTCGAATTAAGGCTTATAAATAAATAGTATACATTTTCAGTTTACAGACAATTACATGAAGAATTACCTTTTAATTTGAGTTGTACATTTTTTTTTGTAAAAAAAAAAACACTAATTTTTGCCAAAACTTAGAGTCCTTTTAGTTAGGAATAAATGAAAAATTTATGGCAGAAGCAAAGACCGAAAGTTAAGCAATAAAATTTTTAAAAAATCACTTCACAAATACATAGTATCAAGTAAAGCTCAGTGCCAACTTTCGTTATGAATGCTCCTTCACAAACTTTCGGATTTAAAACTAAAGAAAAACAGAAAATATATAGCTAAAAAGTTATTTAATAATCAGAATAATTTAAAATACTTAACTGTTCATTAGATGATTTGGTTTACTTTATTTTGAGACACGTGTGAGGTGTATGAATGATTGAACAGTTTTTGAACTGAAGTAACCCGATAACTATATTTTTAGAAATCACACTAAAAAGTCTTATTACTTCTACTGTGAAAGAAAATACAATATCCTTATATGGTCTTTAGTGGAATTAATACAAGGACCTTTGTATTTCAGATTGTACATCATTGAATAACAAGTGAATCATTCGCTTACCGTAATCACTTTGTAATTAAAAAAATGAGAAATGTTTCAGATTGTTTTAACAGTTTTTAATAGTTTTTAATTTCCAAAAAGTAAGGTATAATATACAAGATCTATATTCATTTAAACTAGAAAAGCAACATCGAAAATTGTTCTATTGAAAAGTGTGTTTAGAATAGGTCCTGTAAAGAATTTTAATTAGAGACTTTTGTCTATTGAGACATTCAGAAAGATTTCCCTTTATATTGCTAATGGTGAATTTCTGTTTAAACTAAGGATGCTGGAAATTGTTTTAGCCTTTCATTCTTACGATATAATTCTACTCAGTTTTTAAACAAGCAAATCCGGATTTCAAAGAGGAATAGACCGAATTTGATTGCATATACCGAAGTAATTCTATAAATGATGCTACGAACAGAAATTAAATTTCTGGACAGGGACTCTGAAGTCTCAATTCCGTATTTAGCTTTTCGAATTGTGTTATAATGATTTTTGTTGAAACAGATCACTGTCAATATCCAATTTTTGAAATACTATACGGCAGGGATGGCGAAACAATGGCACGTGGTATAATATTTTGGGCACGCCACCGATCAAAATGTTTGAATTCTAGTTTAAAATACTAAAGTTCATCATGAAGAGAGAGAGAGAGAGAGTATTACGAACAAACGCGAGTGATAGGTCGCGGAGGGGTGAGGGGCATTCTCGTTTGTTATTGTGTTAGTTATTAATACAAGAAACTACAAAAGTGCTTCCCAAACTTGAAAAAAATATCAAATATTTAAGTATACAGTAAATATTAAGTAAGTTTAAGAAACCAGACGAAGAAAAATTTATTGAAGAATTTATTTCTATAATTGATTCTTCAATCAAGGAATTTTCAGCGGGATTTTCTCAGTTCAAAAAGTTACCGGAAACGCTCAAGTTTATTATGTACCCTGATGGGACTACATTTGATAAACTGAACTTGTTCCAATTTGGTTGGAAATGGAAGAATTTGAAATGTAACTGATTGATTTCCAGTCTAATATAGATTCAAAAATTTATTGAAACGAGGAAAAGATTGAGATTAATTGAAACAGAAAGATTAACAAGCAATGCCAGTAACGGAAATTTTGGGAACATGGAATTCGATTCCAGACATATTTAAACTGTTTGAAGAAGCTATCTCATACTATTTTAAACATATTTTCATCTATTTATGATTACGAGTCATTGTTTTCAGAGATGAATAACACTAAGGACTCGCTTAGAAACCGTTTGGCAGATGACTCCAATTCAGCATGCATTCTGCTAAAAATAACATCTTACAACCCTAAAATACGAATATAAGTTATTTGTTATTTAATTGACAACAACAGATGTTACTTTATAATTTGAATTGCATGTATAACTAAAACATTTACTACCATACAGAGTAAAATGTATTCTTTCATAGTAAATAAAGAATTTTGAGTTGTTAATATTCAGTTTTATTATTTTTTAATAATCACAAGTCACAAAACCATTCTACGGCACGTCATAATATACATTCTAAAAAAATAGTTGATCATAGAGTTCCCTTCTAAGAGTAAAAAATCGCTCCCATCGCTATCCAAGACTTTTTCTAGACTACATAGTTATATTCTAAGTTTGTCCTCTTCTTCTTCTTTCTGGTAGCATTTGGATACTGTGTCGCAAGAATGCTTCCTCCTCTGAAGCTATTCACGAATCAACCCAAAATTCTTAGTATCTTCATTTGATGTAAAGTGCTATTGAGATCGGGGTCATGTGTCATCGATAGGAACAAGTGATAATTGGAAGAAGCAATGACTGTAAATACGATTGGGTAGGGTAGGATTTCCCAATTGAGTGTGATCAAGTAGGTTTTGACCGGTGCCACAACATGAATTTCTTTTCATGAATATTTGGCTGTTGAAGCATGGCCACGTGGTTCCCATGATTTCTTCTTCTTTGGGGTGTCGTATTGTATCCATTTTTCATCATCAGGGGCTATATATACAATACAAAAACCCTCTTCCATTTATGCCTAGTAAGCAGCATTTCACACATACAAAATCAGAATTCAACCTTTCTCGGCTTCAGTTCACGTGGGACACAATTTGCTTGATTATGAATCATTCCTAATGATTTTAAATGATGTGGAATTACTTGTTGAGTCACTCCTAATGTAAGTGCAAGTTCTTGCGTTTGGGGACTTTTCACCAGTATTGTTACATCACTTTATTTCTCTTCGACGACAAACTCACTGGTCTTAAACTATTGAAATCACTCACAACAACTTTTTTCACTCAAAACAGCCTCACCATATGTTTCTGCAAGCAATCTATACACCCCAGTAGTAAGTTTCTTTAAATTAAAGAGGAAATCGAAAGTTCCCGCGAATGACACTTATTCGGCTCAAGACTCGACATTTTCACACGAACAATGTTATGTTGTGCTGACACAAAATTGCTAATACTTCAATGTTAACATGGTGAAAGGTGTCCAATCTTACACTCAAGAGCCAAAAGATTATGACCACCCCTACATTTTGCAATGAACTCGCCTGGATGACGTGGAAGGCACGTGATCAGGTGGAAGTGGTATTTAACTGCTGCTGGAGAGTCTGAAGAATCATTCTTTCACTTAGTTCTGTGTGTGATGGGAAAGGCTGTGGATGAAAGCGACTTTGATAGAGGGCAGATTGTAATGGCTCGAAGGCTCGGAACAAGTATTTCCGAAACTGCACGACTCTTGGGTTGTTCGCGATCTACAATTGTTAGTACTTATGCAAAGTGGATGAATGATGGTGAAACCAGCAGTAGACGACATGGTGTGGGACGTCCACACGCTATCAAAGAAAAAGGTCGTCGGAGACTGTCTCGCATGGTGAAGCAAAACAGGAGCCAGACAGTGGCTCAGCTGACTGCTCAATACAATGCAGGGCCAAGTAAAATAGTATCGGAGCACACCGTTCAGCGTATACTGTTGGATATGGGACTATGCAGTAAACGTCCCACTCGTGTGCCTTTGCTGACCAAGCGTCATCGCCAACTGCACCTGCGCTGGGCCCGGGAACATCGCGACTGGTCCATGGATCAGTGGGAGAGAGTTGCCTGGTCATATGAATCACGGTTTGTCATTCATCACGTGTCAGGATACGCTCCCTCAATGTACAATAGGTCATACACAGGCCGGTGGTGGCGGTATTATGCTTTGGGGGACGTTCTCTTGGGCGTCTCTGGGACCCATGGTTGTGGTAGAGCAGACCATGAATGCTACAGGGTATCTGAACATCATTGCGGACCAGTTGCACCCTTACATGGCCTTTGTTTTTCCAGCCGGAAATGGAATGTTCCAACAGGACAACGCCCCGTGTCATAAGGCTAAAATTGTGTTGGAGTGGTTCCAGGAACATGATGCTGAATTCCAGTTAATGTCCTGGCCGCCTAACTCAATCCGATAGAACACATTTGGGATGTCATGGGACGGCAGCTCAGAGTTCAAAGACCACCAATTCGCAATATCTCGGATTTGCGTGACCGTTGCTTAAACATCTGGTACAATCTATCTTCGGCCATCTACCAAGGACTTGTGACATCCATGGCAAGGCGGATTGAAGCTATGTTGGACGCTAAAGGTGGGCCAACTCATTATTTACAGTTAGTCATAATGTTTTGGCTCTTGAGTGTAAGATATGAGGTTTTACATCTGTAAATTTCATCCGTAATTTACTGGTAATGCTAGATTTTGTTAAATGACGGAAATTTATTTATATTCCTTATGCTATAAAAGGTTTTCGTAAAATGGAAAGCAGTTCTTGATTGAAAGCAGCCCATATTAAGATTGAAATAAATTGTAAAAATGTAAGGCCTATCACTGAAACTGCAGAAACATAATAGAACATTATAGAATATTATAGAAACATTATAGAATTTGTTTGCACTGATGCCTTGCACTTTTATATAGGGTACTAGCCGTTACCCTCCCGCTTCGCTGGGTATTTCATGATGTTTTATAAATATATCTGTTTATATTCTAACAGACAGACAAAAATTTTAAAAATTGGTTTTTTGTTATGAGTACCGTATATACTTTTAGTGCATTAAGTAAAAAGCTGCTAATTTGAAATTACAAACAGACACTTCAATTTTATTTATTTGTATAGATTAATTGCTCTAAAAAAGTATTCGTCCGTCCAAAACTTTTTGAAAAAAGAAAAAAGAAAAAAGGAAATAGTGAATTCGCGCGCGCGAGAGCTAAAGAGCCATCTTTTGAAAATAACAATTCTTGAAAATGTGATTTTAGCAGAAATTAATTCTTCCAAAATTGAAGCTCTGTATACCTAAATAAATAAAACAAATAATGAATCAGGAATTTCTTATCATATTTAGGCAAGCGTTGTAACAGAAAATATATTCTCAATAAGTATCTATACTTACATTTTGCTTTTAAAAGTATTTCACAGCCACTTTTCCGAAATAGATTCCTGTCTCTTTTCTCGCAAATTGTGCAAAAAAAGTTTTATAAAATGTGCTAACTTTTTTTCCTTATTTTTTTGTTTAAAATAAGTTTTCACGAAGGAGTGGTTTCCGTTGAAACCACCGCTCCATAAAAGATCAAAACAGTTTGTGCAGTCATGCTGATCAAAGTTTATACTACAAGTAGAAGACAATAAATTGAGGTGCGTATTCTGCATAAATAATTTTTTGACAGATATCACACTTTACTTCAGCTTGAAAACCTTTAGAGAAAGAAAATTTCAAATTTATTCAGTTTTCTGACACATCTAAAATAAAAGTAATATATATTAATATATGAAAATAATATATATATATATACAGGGTGTTTCATAAATGATGGGAGTAACTTTAAGGGGTGATAGTACACATCAAGACGAGTAATAGTAAATAGGAAACCAAGTGTCCCAAACGTCTTCCGAAGGAGAAAGGCGCCATCAAAGTTTAGGGTCCTAAATTTCAAATGATGATAAAAAACGGAAAAATGGATCGATTCATTTGCGGTTTTCACTAAAATCATTCTTTAAATTAGTATTTTTTTAAAAAAAAGTTTGAAAGACAAAGTTAAAAAAATGCAGTTAGAGGGCGCTCTAGACTTTGGAGTACCAAACAACTACTTTTTACCAGTATTTTTTTAATTTTGTTAAATGTTTACAAAAGCTTAGATTTTAACTTGAATTTTGAGCGCAAAATTGAAACCATCGGGAGCGGTTAAGTAGCGCAAATGTAACCGCGTTCAGGGGAGGAAAATTGAAATGCTCGTATGTAATGATCAAAATAAAAAATGATAAAGCAAACTTTAAGAGGCGATAGTACAAAACCAAAACAAGCAACATTCATCAAAGAAATCATACTCGTAATTTTAACCCGAAGGTGATAGAGGGCGCTGAAACAGATTTCGTTTTAAGAGACAAAAAAGGAAACAAAGAACATTTACGTTATAAAAAAAAGTTTAATTAGAAATGATTACAATAGCTGTTCGAAACACTGACCATTAGAGGCGATGCATGCGGTACAACGGCGAAGAAGGGATTCACGAACCCTCTGAAACACGCCAGGAGTATCGCGCACCTCTCCTGCAGCTGCCGAAAGTCTGGCGACGAGTTCTTCTGCAGATTCGATAGAAGTCTCATACATAAGACTCTTCAGGTGTCCCACAAAAAGAAATCCAGGCATGAAAGATCGGGCGATCACGCAGGCCAAGGGATGGGAAACTTTTTTCCGTACAAAAAAAAAAAAAAATCATCGCGCCTCTGCACTATTCCCATTTGCAGTTCCGTAGATGAAGTGCATATCAGCCTTTTCTTGATTAGTGAAGGGCAACATCTTTCGTTACGTTTGTACCGTGATTTACACTTGCACACTCGGGTCAGTGGCTTTTATCTTAATACCAATTTGCATATGCGTTCTTCTTCTTCCCCATATCACAATTTATATATATATATATATATATATATATATATATATATATATATATATAATGTTCTTCTTCCAGAAACTTGCAGCTATAATGCTTGCATGGATAAAATTTGAAGATGCTCTAACACGTTTGCGATTGAATTCAAATCATGCATTGTCTAATCAAAGTTGATTGTTTTTCTGTTGTACTATCGCCTCTTAAAGTTTGATTTATCGTTTTTTATTTTGATCATTACATACGAGCATTTCAATCCCCCCCCCCCTGAACGCGGTTACATTTGCGCCACTTAACCGCTCCCGATGGTTTCAATTTTGCGCTCAAAATTCAAGTTAAAATCTAAGCTTTTGTAAACATTTAACAAAATTAAAAAAATACTGGTAAAAAGTAGTTGTTTGGTACTCCAAAGTCTAGAGCGCCCTCTAACTGCATTTTTTTAACTTTGTCTTTCAAACTTTTTTTAAAGAAAATACTAATTTAAAGAATGATTTTAGTGAAAACCGCAAATGAATCGATCCATTTTTCCGTTTTTTATCATCATTTGAAATTTAGGACCCTAAACTTTGATGGCGCCTTTCTCCTTCGGAAGACGTTTGGGACACTTGGTTTCCTATTTACTATTGCTCGTCTTGATGTGTACTATCACCCCTTAAAGTTACTCCCATCATTTATGAAACACCCTGTATATATATATATATATGTATATATAAATCAATAAACATAAAGTGAAAATGCAGCAAAATATTTTCATTAAAATTCATATCAAATATAATTTAAACAATTTACACTATTTTACATGTAGAAATTTATTTTTCAGTAAAAACTTTATAATAGTTTTAATCACTTGTAGGTTTAATAGTTGTAAGTATTGTGGAATATAATATTAAAGATAAATCTAGTATTTCTTATTTTATGTTCTTTTTTTAAAACTTATTCGGTTGTGTTTTGTTTGGTCATTGCTTAAAATCTTTTTACGTATATGTACATATGGGATATTAGGGATCAGAAGTATTATTATAAATAAAGGCCAAAAGAGAGAGAGAAAGAAAAAATATTTTTTTTCTTCAAGAAATATATTTTTCAATTATTTTGATGGGATTAAAGAATTATAAAGAATTACTTCTTGATTCTGTGATATTTATTTCAAAGATCTTTAAAACCGTACAGAGATCTCGACAAAAATGAAAAATACAGCTTTTCAAAAACATGCTAGTAATCCAAATTAAATCTATTTAAAACTGAATGGGGAACTTAGAGTGCGAAATAACTTTTCTTAGAAATTAAAATAATTCTAAAAAAGAAAACACTTATAAATCTGAACAAGAAAAAGCAACAAAGGTAACTATATATTCTTGAGATTTTTATTCTATTTGTAAAATTGCACTTTATTGCAATGAAAAGAAAGCATTTTTTATGAACTTTTCAGAAAGCAGTAACAATATATCGTCATTGGATTGTATTAAACTGGCTTTTTAACTCTTCTGCATTGCCTATCTATATACTTTCATTTGATGTGAATACTTTTGTAAAAGACTTGTGGTTTGAAGAACTAATGTTACGCTAAAATATAAATTATTTCTAAATACTGATGGGAAAAATACCCTAAATACATTTATTTTTAAGGTATACATAAATAATTCTTTTTATATTTAATACCACCAGAATTAGAATATGCAAAGTTGTTTTAAAAAATATTAAAACAATAAAGTTTTTTTAAGTGCAATTTTTATGACAAAAATGAATAAATAATGTTTTAAAAATATTTTCCTTTTAAGGACAATGCTTCTATAATATTTTTATATATAGTTAGGACTTCATCCAGAATAAGGATTTTTGAAGAATTAACATTATCTATCAAAATAACTATCTATCAAAATAATAACTCTGATGTGTGTTTTTGTTAAAGTTTCTCTACTCTGTATACAAAAATATGAAAAAATCCTTTTCTAAGATATATATTTTAAAACTCCAAGATAAGACACTCAAGAACAGAATGAAAAATATTTCTACTAAGTTTTATATAAATATATGAACAATGTTTTGAGTTATCACTTCTCAGAAATTGCAATTTTTTTTAAAAAATGTAGTTTTTGACAAAATTGACTTAAAGATAAAAATTACACACATAGGAAACGAAAATAATTGTATGAAATAAGCGAGAGATTTTTCCAAAAAAATATCTTAATTTGTTTTAAAGTGTTTTTCTTTAAAACATATAATCAGTAAATATTTTTAAAAATAAAAGAAAAAGAGAAAATGTTTATGAGAAGATTTTAACTTCCGGTTTCGAAATAACAACTTCCGGTTGTTGTCTTTTTGAAAACGCATCACAATAAAAAGCTTATAATTAATTCCATTTCTATGTTTTGTTTCTTCAAAAAATGTGCAGTTTTAGAATGCTAAGATTTCAAACATTTTATAGGATAAAAAAAATGTTTAAAAATCTCGATGTTTTGTCCAAAACATTCATGTTTTTATCGTAATGGATACGTTAAAGGAACGAGTGTAATAATGAAATAGTAATTTCTTTAATGAAATCAAAAGAAAGTTTACTTGAAAATAAAACATGGAATAATTGTAATTTCTCTTAAAAACTTTATTGAAGAGTTTATTCATAATATGATGTAATAATACTTGAAAAACAATGAAAGCTTGTAAAAAAACTTTATTCATTGATTCCTTAATCTGAAAAAAGTCTAACTCTCTTTAAAAAGTATCTAGTTCGATGCTTTAATCTCCTTTGAAGCAGCCAGGGTTCATTTGAAAAATTCTCATATTTTTCTTAATTACGTAGGACAGATGTCCGGTCAGAGTAAAATCTTCTTCGGAACTTAGTAATAGAAAAATAATAAGGAGTGAGAAATATTAAATATTTAATCTTTTTTTTTTCAATCAATGTGAGAGATTATTTTAAGTTACAGCAGTTCGGTAAATATACCAAATATTTTTTCCCCGTGAATATGATACAATGTTAAACATTATTAACATTGTAATTTTTTTTTTTTAAAAAGGCTCTTAAGGAAAGAAAACACATTTCTTCTGAAATATTTCATTTCCCTTTTTAATAAAAAAAAATTACTTTTGTTTAGTTTTATAAATTAAGGAAATATCTCACGCGAGGCATTCAGAAGATTACTGTTAACATTTAGCCTTGGTTGATTCCCATAATGGTATAAAGACGAGTATCTCGCTTTCTATACTTTCACATCGTGCAAACTGAGGGCTTGGGAGCCATTTTTTTAAAAGTGTGAATTTCCAATCACTATATATTATCTAGAGGTCATTGAAGAGTTTGGGCCTATATAGCCTCGATTCCATAGAGATCTTGTGGAATATTCAGGGAGATTTACAAAGGGATTTTTCCTGTCTGGAATCGAGACTATAAATCGAAATTCATAAGGCTTTAACATAGATGGAGTAGCCGACGTGAATGAGTGATTGAATATTAATGTCAGCTACACGAGGGCTTTTGGTGACGGACCTCATAATTTTGAACCATGATCAAGTGACGAGGAGGATACCTGAGCTGACACCCGCTCTCCTTACTACCACACCACATCAAGGAATAGCCGCGGTAGCTCAGTGGTCATGAACTCGCGACTGGCGAATCGTGAGTTTGAGTTCTGGTGCCAATGAAGACTCTCCGAATTGAGAGCCTGATGCAAATGAGATCTGTTGAGGCTCAAAGGCCTCACGTTAGCTAAGTGTTTAAGTTTGGAAAGTAGAGTGCCAACACAGGTGTCGTTTTCGTCACTTGATCAAGGGTCAAAATTGCGAGGTAAGTCACCAATAGCCTTCGTTTTGCTTCATAGTGCGTCTTCAGCAAACACTCATTCACTCTTCACTTGATTGAGGTTCAAAATTACAAGGTTGACAATAGCCCTCACGTCACTTTAGAGTTAATCATGAATTAAATTAATCATAAATAAAATTAAGTCTTACCACACACACAGATGGGTTTTTTCATTATTAAACCTGATATTTTTTCACAGAATGTATCTGTATTTGTTAAGTTAGGAATACCTCTTTGTAATCGTGTTTTATAAAACTATGACTGTATATTTATTTCACTGTTAAGTAAATCTACAGTTATTTTTGGACAATTTGTTGTTGTTTTTACACAATTTATAACCATTTTTACACATATTAGACGTACACTACTTTATGAAATATAATGTCGCTCAAAATCCTAAATAACGTAATACTTCGAAAGACTCTAAAGAATTATTCTTAAATTAGATAAAAATCAATTAGGAGCTATTTAATGCTTGGCTGAAGACACAAGTTTATTATCTTGCTAAGTAGGCATTAAACTGTTGAGAAACAAAATGAAGCATTCTCCCTCTTTCACACACACGCTTTAGCTTTCTTATCTGAGCTCTAAACAACTTGGTAGAGACGTGAACCTAATCGAAATGAACTAGTGTTCTAATGTCAGCTTAGAACATGTAGGCTTTCAAAAATATTCTCGAAGAAGCTAAGCCTTAACAGACTAAGAGATTCTGGAGCGAGAAAATACCTAAGTATGCGAAGAAAAGATAACAGCAACAAATATATACAGCACGGTTCAAATTTGCTTAATTTAGGATCAAGACATTGTAGCTGATGAGTTAAAATTAAGCGTGATTTTTTCCCAAATAATTAGGACGACTACTACCCATTTGTAAATAATACGTTAATAAAAAACCACAAGAAGTTTGTAATTTATTTACTAATACTTTAATAAGTATCATGATTACATATATCTTTTTTTCTATTTTGTTATAAAATAATAGTGCTAAGATACTCGTGTTGACTGAAGTTAGGAGTTGTACCGTACGTCGGTATTGCTTTATATGGTGATTGCACAGGAAACCTGGGTTAGAGTGCTGAATAAAGGAATTTGTAAGCTGTATAGCTTTTTATGTCTATTTTATTGATAAGTGTGCATGGATAAGACGACAATAAAACTGTATTATAATAAAAGAAAAATTAACCCTTTCGTGCCTAACGGGACACATACGTCCCAAGCAAATTTCAAAAAATTCCTTTGGGACAGAAACGTTTCTCTGTTTAATTGGAGACTTTCCCACCAGTCCTGCCAATATTTTTGAAAGTATTTTCATTCCCAGAACATAGATAGCACTACCGTACATAATGCAATTCCCGCGTTTTTGAAGTGTTGTAGCAGCTCATTCCATACTGTTTGAATGTAAATAGTTTAGTTTTGGAAAATACCGCCTATTTTCGATTAAATTTTGATTGATCCATAAATCTAAGGCCAGATAAGTTACTCACGAAGCGAATTACCTCTAATAAACTGCAAAGTTTTACTTCTGTTTTTATTATCGGGACATATGTGTCCCTCTCGTCTTGGATAGTGGAAACACAATGTCTCAACAATCCTATGTGATCATGATGCTAAGTAATTGCACCGAAGCTAAATGCGGAAAAATAAATCGCACTGTGAAAGATGTAAACAAAGAAGAATTTGAGTGCCCTGTGGCAATCAAATTCTACAGCAATATCATGGGAGGTGTAGACCTTGCAGACCAAATGGCAAATATCTATGAATTAATTCGAAAATCTTGCAAGCTGTGGAAAAAAGTATTTTTTCGCTTATTGATGAGTGCATTGGTCAACTCATGGATTGTGTACTGCGGACTCAAACATCGAAAAATCCCACTTCTTGATTTCATCGTACCTCTAGCAAAAGCCTTGTTGGCATCCGGAAAGCTCAACGCTCAGTATCAACGCCGTAGAGGAACTATACGCCCATCCAAAACATCACGAAGTTTACTCAATGTTGGTGACCACCTGCCAGTAACAACAAAAACACGACTGCGGTACCATAAATGTGCACAACAAAAAAAGGAATCGCACACTAAAATAATGTGCACGGTGTGTTATGTCCAATTGTGCATTGATTGTTTCAAACTTACCATTCATAATTAAATTTTTATAACTAGAAAATCATTGATTTTATTTACAAAATTACTCACTGAAGATTACTGGAACACATATGTCCCAGTGGTCAGGACTGATGGGATATATATGTCCCGGTTTTAAATCAGTGTTTAAAATTTTTCTAAAAATATAACATCTTAGCATTTTAGTGTGCCCTACTGTTAGTTTGTGCTACCAAAATTGTTCTGTTGTAAGAAAAAAACTCGTCGCGAAAGGGTTAAGAAACGTAAGAAAACTAAGAATTAAAACATAATAGAAAATGAAAGAGGACGTTATATTTTGCAGAAAAATTGGTGCGCTCCTTCAGTATGCATTTCATTACGCATGATGAAATAATAGAAAGAATGATACACACGTAAGAGATGGCTGCATGTCATCAATTTTTCTAATAGATAAAGAATGATTAGCTTAGAACAGGGGTGGCAATTCTTTTTGGGACGAGTACCACTATCTGAAAAAAAAAGTCATGAATGTCACTTCCAACTTTTCAAAGAATATGAAAAAGGAGAAATTTTTTTACTTATAGGCTAATTATGGAATTTTTACACAAATAACACATTTTTTATGCAAGTCTAATTCGGGAAATTAAAAAGTAATATAATAAATAAGACAAAAAATTCAAATTTAGGTTTTATTGTTAATAAACTTTTTATAGATTCAATCAGTTAGATTAGGTATTAAATAAAAATGAGAAGCTTGAAACATTTAAGTTTAATCTCTCTAAGTTAATCTTTTAACATTTAAGGTTAATCTTTTAACCTTAATTTAAGTTTAATTAAGTTAAGTTTATAATCTTTAATTTAAGTTTATAATCTTTTAACATTTAAGGTTAATCTCTCTCTATTCTCTTGTCGGTACTAAGAAAGTCAGTTAGTTTTGAGTAATATATTTGATTGTATTATATTCATGATAGAAAAACATTTGTCAACAAACATATGTTGATCCAAGCCTAAAAAAACATCTGACAACCAAATCGTGTAAATTTCGAAAATTGCTTGTTGGTACAGATTTCTAAAGTTCAATATAATTCCCATTGCTTGCAGTTAAAATAAGTTCCTTATATTTGTTTTCTGGTGTGGCATGGGGCTGTAGGTCAATAATTCAGATTAGGATTTTAATTGGGTAACAATTAATAAGTCTTGCAAAGAAATTGAAAGAGGTTTTGTGAAAAGATCAGCATTTTTTTATCATTCTGAAAATTATCAAACCATGCACTGAATAAATCCTGCAAAATGGGTATTGAATTTTTAAATCTATCATCGCTTAGAACATTAGTAAATTTGGTAGATAGTTTCTGCATTAATATCAAATAAGCTATTATTTTTTTGCCAAAACAAAAGTTTATTCTCAAAAGATGATACATGACCAACAAGGATAGGAAAAACAAAATTGTTTCCCAGTAATATTAAATTTGAATTATTTAAATGTTTCATAAATATCATCGGTATGAAAAGCTAAATTCCATTGCCAATCTTCATTAAAACACGCTTCTTCAAATTTCAAAATCTCTTGAGTGCACTTTCTTTGGAAAGCCAGCTCACACAACAATGAAGAGTATTCTCTATATGATAATTTTCTGCTGTATTTTAATTAATTAAGGGTATTTATATAAAATAAAGTTTGAGGGATTTTCTTGTCAAAGACAATGCATCTCAATAAAATTGTGAAAAATATTGTTACTTATTTTTTTTCTCTACAAATCATTTGATTATTCGATAGGTCTCTCTTCACGAGTCATTGGTATAACTCCACCGTGGTTTTGAACAATAACGAAGAATCTTTATAAATCGGAAAAGAGTCGCCTTATTAGATAAATGATTCCAGCAAACGAAAATGAACCATTTAACCGAGCTGACAGCTATACAATCTAGACAAAAACAAGCATTTCAGAACTTTAAAAACAAACTCAGTCTATAATTATATAATGAAAGATTCTAAAAATTGTGAAAATAAATTTTTGGACTAGAATAAATATATAATATACTAAATGAACAATTATTGTTAATGTGAAAAGATGGTGATATATATATATATATGTAAAGCAGTACTGTTTAATTAAATTCTTAATACTCTCACGTCTGGTATAAAATGCTGGAAATTTAAAATAATAGAGGATAATAATTCCTAAAGTGCTATATTATGTGAATATTATTGGCCTGTACAAGATAAGAATTATGTAAGTTGTTAGTTTAAACGGAGTAATAAAATATTTTAAATGGTTTGATAGTTATACTCATACCTCTCCTCACGGTTTGCGAGATTTAAGAGTTCACGTTAATGTATTACCCTAGAAACTACATTAACTACCCAATTCAAACGTTATAAAACTAGTTAACTTAATAACATTGGTAGGTAGAATTTCAACATCGTAAAATGATATGTATCACACCATATTGTGCAAAGCACCTGCGCAGATTATACAATGCGTTGTTATAAAATACATGTAAAGAAGGTAACTTCATGCATTTTTTTGTAACCGGTTAACGACGGGTTTTTTTCATGAACCACATATATTGTTATGAATTATAAACAAGTAAACTTTTTAAAAATTATGACATTCTCTTCGTTGTAAACAATGTTTAAAACTAAGCTTTCTCATTCGTTATTTTTCATTATAGTCACCTACAACTGCAATGGCCGCAGTTGTGTGCAACTAGTTTAAGCTTTAAAGCCTCTAATACACATTGTCGAGGCTCAAAGTCCTCACGTTGGCATGGTGTGGAAGTTAGGAGAATGGGGTGCCAGCTGAAATATAGTCCTCTTCACTTGACCATGGTTCAAAATTACAAAAACCTTCTGCAATAGCTCTTGTTATAGAGCGACATTAACTAACACTCACGTGTAGAATTGCAGCTTAACAACTTTATGCAGATAAACTAAGTGTAATATATTTTTCAACTCCAGTGATTTTTTTTAAAATTCTCTATCCATAAAAAAATTTCAAAGCTATTATCGCTATCTTATTCAGTGGTATAAATTCATTGAATAACGTGAATTTTTTAAATTTTTCTTTAAGTTTAAAATCCCAAATGGTTTTCAAATTTTACGTAAAAAGAGTATTTAAAAAAAACTCTCGAAGTATTTTGTTATGAAATTACTATTAAACTCATCTTTCTTATACAGAATAAATTTTTTTTGCTGTTAAGCATTGATTAAATAAATTTTAATACATTAATTTTTTTAAAGTATTTTCTGAAATAAGCATTCGTTGACTAGAATTTTTTAATGAGAAAAATATTTCAAATTTTTTGATGATTTCTATTAAATTTCAAAAAATTCTTGATCGAATTTTTTCTGAACATAAATTTTATTTCTCAACAATTTTGGAATTGTCAATAGCTTCGGAACCTTTAACAGCTTCGTGGGTGGTCTGAGTTTTATTATTTGAACCTGCCTTACTATTAAGGATTCTTATTCAGTATTCATTTTTCAGTGGAAATCGTATGAATTTTTCATTTCTTGATATTTTTCATGAAATTAATGATTTTACACGTACACAATTTAATTTCTTTCTACCATTTATTATTATTATTAGTTTTCAACTATATATAAACGGATAAATTATTAATCATTGCTTTTGATATTGAAAACATTCTTATTTTATTTTGTTAAATTTTTTTCAACTAAAAAAATGTAGGAAATTGTATAATATATCCAAATGCTTTTAAAATTACTTTTAAATTATATGTATAATTCGATACCATAAACAGCGTCTCTCTTTTGCCCTTTTTAATTTTAATTCTGATAATGTTGTTTAAGTTCTATTCAAAGAACGGTATTAAGTCAAGAGAAAAACATCTCTTTTGAATGAGCCTTTTGAAATACGTAAGCGTATTTTTTATCATCAAAATATACAGTTTATGAAATAGTATAGAGTTGCAATACACACACATTTTTTACTATAAATTTTAGTAAAAAGTTACTGAGTACCAAATAATGCTTTTCAAAGTATAAGTGTTTACAATACTTTAAAAGTAATTTCACAAATTTTTACTTATAGTTTAAAACATATAATATATATATATATATATATATATACAGGGTGTCCAGCCTTAATGTGACCCAATAGCTAATTCCCGAACCGTTCGGTTTAGCACTTCACTTCGGTTACGCACTTCCAATTTGAAAAACGTTTTAAAAAAGGTACAGCATGTTTTTACGTGCTTTACGAACCAAAAAACCCATTTACAAAAAAATTACAAAAATTAAATTTTTATACGGTCCCCAGATCCTATCCCTTGTATTTAGGAAAAGATGCAGTGCACAAAAACAAAGTAAACACAAAAAGTTTCATTTTATTACGATAAAAACTGACCGAGTTATACCTACATAAATTTGAAGAATCTGAGTTGCTCAGAAAAGGGGTCGTATATAAATTGAGTTTAGAGAACAGTAATTCACTATCTACAGAAAGAGCAAAAGAAAAACATCATTTTAATATTAAAACATCGTAGTAAACATTATAGATTGACAATTTGTATTGCTGTATGACAAACAATACAAATTTAATTAAAGAAATACAACTTGTACCGAAAGGATTAAAACAGCTGGTTTAAGCAAATAGCAGCAAAATAATACATGATTTGCCGTTCAAATTATAGCATAATGTAGAATGATGCGCCAATCATGAATCAGGGGTTTTATTATATCAGAATGACCAAATTAACTTAAATAATGGTGAAGGCACGAGACAGGGAATACGTCTATTGCAACTCCCAGTTTTATACAAGCGTTGAACAGCATGGGCAATTGTATAATAAGATGAATGTCTTCGAGTGGGAAATTTAATGGCATAAAGTCTTGCCGCCTCTCTCTTATTTTGATTACACTGCCCATAAAACAGTACCATTTCACAGTATTCTTCATTTGTATACATCTCGTTCTCAAGTACTAGAATTCGTAATATTAGAATACGACTGAATGCAATTGCAAGTGACTACACAACAGACTTTTAACGTTCGTCATGATCAGCAAAAACGCAGCAAATTAGACTGAAGCCGCAGCTTATAAGTCTATTTTTTTGGAACTGCTTTTGAAATGTTTTCATCGTCCCAAATATTTAATTTTTTTCTACTTTTTACACGTACACAGAATAAATTTTATTTCTTAAGTACCCAATTATTGTATTATTAACGTATGCTTTTAAATTTAAAAACGATTTACATAAAAGTGAGTTGTAAGAGCTAAAGTTTCCTGGCAGAGTTCCAGCTAATTTCACCTTGGAGACGACCCCTTCTTGAAAATGGTCGAGAAAATGGAGAAAATATATGATTTTCAAACTTCTATAACTCGGCCAGTTTTTATCGTAATAAAATGAAACTTTTTTGTGTTTACTTTGTTTATGTGCATTGCATCTTTTCCTAAATATAAGTGATAGGACCTGGGGACCGTATAAAAACTAATTTTTGTAATTTTTTTCTAAATGGGTTTTTGGGTTCGAAAATCACGTAAAAACAATCTTTACCTGTTTTAAAACATTTTTCAAATTGGAAGTGCATATCTAAACCGAACGGTTCGGGAATTAGCTATTGGGTCACATTATAAGGCTGGATACCCTGTATATGTTAGTATATCTTATAAGGAAACAATTTGTCTTTTAAAAACGTTAGTTATTAAATTTATTTTCCAGAGATGCATATATACATACACACTCATGTTCAAAATTAAGGTCACAAACATGTTTTTCGTCATAATTTTAATTTTCCTCTTGAAAAACTGATAGAATTTGTATTTTGTATATTTTGAAGTAAGGATAGTATACAATATCAGCCTTCAATTTATGAAAAGATGTTGTTTAGAGTTAGTTTTTGTAGAAATAAGTGGATTGAGACCGTTTAAGCATACGTGATTTTTGCCGACAGTTCTATGAATATTGCATAAACCATGCAAGTTAGTCTGTTTGCAGTGAGAATGTCTTCTAATAATCCTTTAGAGGATTCCTTGAGATGGAGAGCCGTTGGCAGGCTTGAAGCTGTTCAGTCTCAAGCAGAGGTCGCTCGGTGGTTACAAGTGGCCTATTAGTGGTCTCAAGTCCGTGGAATCAATTTCAAACAAATGTTACTGTAACCAGCAGTCTCAGCCAAGGTCACCACAGAGCATGGACATCTGCACAGGATCGCTACTTGGCTGTAAGCGCACGATGACACAGGTGGATAACGGCTCCTCATCTTGCTCATGACATAGCTGATGTTTCTGGAACAAGAGTTTCCAGGAAAACACTCTACAGCCGTCTTGCAAAGACTGTCCTTTGCACCCGGAGTCCAGTCTTGTGCGTCTCTTCAACTGCATCCAAAAGGAAAGTCAGGATATGTTGAGCTGAAAACATCAATCGTGGACACTACAAGAATGGAATCGTGCTCTTTTCAGTGATGAGTCGAAATTCACCAGATAAAGTGATTCTCCTCGAGTCTTCATCTAGAGAGAAAGATTAGCTCGTTTTCATCCCTCCTGTGAAACAAAAATCGATAGATTTGGTGGTAAAGAAATCCGTGTGTGGGGGAGGCTTGCATAATGTTGGGTAATCGTACACCCCTATATACTTTCAATGCGAGCACCGTCAACTCACAGAGCTACTGGGATGGGATCCTGGAAGCCCATCTGAGGTTCTTCTGGGTACTATGGGCCTGGACTACATTTTTATGGACGAAAATATGCGGTAACACAGAACTAAAATTGTTGATGAATTTCATGAAGGGGGAATATTAGTCGTATGGATTGGTCCTCGAGGTCTCCGGATCTCAATCTTTTTTAACATATTTGGGATTGTCTAGGAAAAGCTATTTCTCATCGTTGTCCTCCTCCTTAGATCCCCTAGGAGTTAAGAGTTCCGCTTTTGGAAGAACGGGCTTTGTTGCCACCAATATTTATTGACACTCTCATAAACAGTATGGCAGCTCGTTATGAGACTCGTATATCGGTGCGCGGTGGTCACATTCCAAATTAGACAGACTTTTCCAGAGTTAAATGCCTTATCTCTGATTCATGATTTCACACTTTTTGATATATCCTGTATATTAATTTAAATTTAAAATATTTTCTAAATGACTGCGTTGCTATATTCTTTCTCATATTGTAATACGTCTCTGTGCGAAATTTTGTGGCACAATACAGCAAGTAGTTCATCATTTTTTCCAGAATTTGTTGTTTGTGACCTTAATTTTGGACATGAGTATATAGTATTTAAATTTCACAATTTAGTTTTTATTTTCTATTTTCTATTTATGTAGATATAAAATTGTCTCAATATGATAGACTCAAATATTCATTTGAGTCTATCATATAAATGGTATACTGGTGCCCAGAGGGAGAGTGAGTGAGAGTTACATTAACGCTGCACTATAAAGCTACACGAGGGCTATTGGTAACGGACCTCCTAATTTTGAACCCTGGTCAATTGACCAGGAGGACACTTGAGTTGGCAAACCCTTTCTTAACCCCTCACCACACCACCGGGAGGACGTTAGAAACTCGACAGATTTAACGTGCATCGCTTCCCTACTCGGCTGATCTTCATTGGTACTGGGCTCGAACTCATGACTCGCCAGCCATGAGTCTGTGACCTTGACCACTAGGCTACCACGGTCCCTGATACCTAGGGAATAAGGTATCATGATCTGTGATTCGTAAACGATTGATAGCTTGATGGTTTATTAACGTCGTTCAACAGAACAATATGAGGGTTATTGGCGAGGATCCTCCTAATTTTGAACCACAGTGAAGTAATAAAGACAAGGCTTAAGCTGGCATCTCTCTCTCCGAATTTCCACGCCAACGTAAAGACTTTGAGTCCCGACAGATCTAACGTAGATGACGTATCTGTGAATTGTAACACCTCACTTTTGTTTTAAGCCATCTATTGGAAAATGGTGATCGTTGTATGTCAAATGTAACTGAACTTTAAAGTGTCCATGTAAAACTTAGAAATATCAGTTCAAATATGTTTATCGTTTCTTGATCTAGGTTCAGAGTTACGAAATCCATCTTAAATAACTACTTGCGTAGCTCTAAGCCAACTTCATTAAAAATAAATCTAATTAAAACTAAGTGACAAACTTTCCCATTAAATATGATTGTATCATCAATTATGTGTTAATGATTGATAATAATAAAATGGCACAGTAACAATATTCTATGTCAAATTTCTTAAAAACTGAACTATCCAGTGTCATCAGTATATCTCACAGAAAAATTCTTCTGAATTATCTTAACCTTATCATTTCTCCGTTCGATTTATCGTAATAATATCAAGAATTTTAAAGTAAAGTAATTTCTAAATGGCGACCTTCCTGTTCCGAAAGTGCAGAAGGGTCATTCACATGTCATTAGTTTGCGGTTAAAAGGTTTATTAAATCAAAGATGTCTGCGTTCTAAGAACTGTATTTCTTAGATAAACTTTCTATAAACAAATATCTCACACAAGATCTGGTTTTAAGAGTTTAAAAAAATTTAAAGAGATAAGCCTTTTTCCTACTTGAACTACAGAGTGAAAAGTCGTACTTAAGATTTACAACTAATATAAAAGTAAGTGATAGAATCAGACAAGTTACCATATATTTTAGTTTTAATCGATTTCGTAAAGGAGAGTGTCAGAAACATATTTTCTGCTAATAATTTTCTCTATAAATTTTAACAATTATCAGTGGCTTTTTTTTAAACTTTTTTGTTTTAAGTGTTATGTTTTTTTTAAGATACTACGACGAATTCTTCCGTTGAGAAACAAGATATTCTAAAGAAAAAGGATCACACACCACACACAGCTAATTGAAATTAATTTTTATTTTGAAACATAATTAAATGGACTTTTCTCCCCTTCCCCGAAATTGATTATCATCTATTACAGTAGAAAATCCGAACAACTACAAATGAAGTTCTGATAAGACTTTGCTTCTTGCATAGATATGAGCGACATAGTGTTTTTAGTGAAATTTTTAATCTTCATACTATATTTGTTGTCTAAAGATTAATAAATATGATTTTCAAAAATAAAGGAATCATTAAGGTGTTTAAGGGAAAATTACATCCGATATTGTTGTTATCAAAAAATCTTTTCTTTTCAAATGGGGTTGGGATTGGTAATTGCCATTGCTGACCTAGTACATTCCCATGTAGCTCGTATCACTTTTTAGTGTGGCACTAAGAATATGAACAACAACTGCCATAATGTAATTTTGACGCACAATTTCCTCCTCATAAGGTGACATCTGAGCTATGACGATGCGAAATTGCACTAGGAATTTAATTTTGCCCAGAACACCCAAGCCAAACAGACACTCTAAGGATATTTAACATGCCCCATAAAAATACAACATGGACGCTATCCATTTTTTGCATCATGAAAATCCACGGACTTTAGAGGGGTTTGAACCCTCAAATTTTAGTGTACGCCGGCATATAACCACAGCTAGCTACTCACACACAACCGGGTGTCATCTAATCATTATCAAAGTGTATAATTAATAGGAAATGGAATAAATGTTAGGTGCAAGAAAAATAATAAAACAACTGCTGTACATAATGAGAATGTTTCAAGATCATCTTTATAATTGTCGTATTTTTAATGAATTATTTTATTTATTTCAATGTAATGGAATTCTTTGTTTGCCTATTATTATTTATATATTTTTACTTTTCAAAGTTCTTTGATAATTCAACAAAATGAGTTTGAATATTTCATCTGTATTAAACAAAGAAAAAGACAGGGATATTGAGATTGAAAATTTTGCAAACACAACAAAAATTTAAAACTTTGTCAAAGATGCAAATAAATATCTATATAATACGATGAAGATTTTTTCATGAGTAGTTGTAGACATTTAAGGAAAGCTAAAATTTTTCTCCCTTCCTCTTTTCCTTCCTTCTCTCTAACGGCATGTGGCGAGTTCGATTCCTGGTGCAACTGATGACCCGTCGTATAGAAGGGATTGCTACACATTACATCTATAGATCTCAAAGTCCTTCCGGTCGCGTGGTATGCTAGTTTGGAGAGGAACATACAGGTGTCACCGAGGCACAAAACTACGAAGTCCGTCACCAATAGCCCTTATGTTGCTTTATAGCGTGACGTTAATATAACTCTCACTTTCTATATATCCATCCTTCTTTCGCTTAATGTATAGTGGCCGACATTGTCGAGTGGTTTTTATATGCATATTTAATGCCGTGGCGAATGGTAGGATTGCTTGTATGTAACTATTGATCATTTGGCAGAGAGAAAAAGTGAGTATAGAAAATTTTGAATGGATGAGGAATTATTTTGTTGAATGTAATCCAGTTTATTGTCCATTTAAACACAAACATAAATATAGACGACACTTAACAAATAGCACATAAAAAGGACACATGCGCGTACTACATGACGAGGACAAGAAGAAGGCCGAATTTTACTGAGAATCTCTGCCTTTTGTATGAAACGGCAACCGAAAGTTTCTAAGCTCATATGACTTCCGTGGACGGACCTAGTGATTGGTGGAAAGATCGTATGAGGATGTCTTATGAAATCCAATTTTTAAAACGTAGAGATGATAATTTTTGATAGATAAAGTTAAGGTTATTCCCGTTAGGCACACAGGTAGCTAATAATCAATTAGTTACGTGAGAGTCCTGAAAAGAGAGGGGCGTATCTACCACCGTATCAATGATACTGGAACCCAAGGTACAAAGGTCTCAACATGTGTGAGCAAAAAGTAGTAAGATATTAAGGTGCCCCAAAAGAGAGCTTGCAAGGAATTTTTGATATAGGGTCTCTTCAGGACTAATTACGCCATTGGTCCAGAAGGGTAAATACCACGAAAAATTAAACAGCTTTTAAGATGAAATTAATGTGAGTTTTTACGTATATATATATATATATATATAAGGATAATAAATTTATATCTAAAACAAAATCTCCTATTTAACATTTATTTTCCATTACATATTCGAATCTTAAATTAAACAGCTAATTATTTCCCAGAAAAGATATTCTGATCCCAGCTCATTAATTTTTATGACCTTTGCACCTACGCTCCCATGCTTTACTTTCCAGTCGAAACACAAACTAAAAAGTAATAATTTAGCTGTTCCGGAGATAGATATACAATTCAATTGAAGTTCGAGTCACTTGACGGTGGTCTGTCTCACCGAAAAGATGTGTCGATCGCTTTATGAATAAAAGCTGTTTTTAATTCGAAAAGTTCTCAATGCTGACTTCGAAATATTACAGGTTTTAAGAGGGCATGATCATGTTCCTGAAAATGGATTTCAAACTTCAAATTAAAATTTTTTCTTAAAGCAAAAGCATTAAAAAAACCAGCGCAAACTATGTCAACTATCGTGAAAAATGCTGTAGAGAATTATTATGGAGCTCCGAACGCTGTATCTACAATGCTGAACTAAGCTGAAAGCAGGTTTATGCCGTGAATGAAAAAGACATTCTGTTGTCGACAGGGGAAGAAAAGGAGGGAACAGAGAAGCGCACTTCAACATTAAAAAAATGGGAAAATGTACAATAATACCGTGGATTTGAAAAACATCGAATACAACATCGATGAATGGACATCGAAAGACATTACTACATCAAATTAATGGACTACAGCATGTGGATTACCGTAAGTCAAAAATCTCAGCCACTAAGGGAAAAAAGAGGCCAATGAAATAATTCGTTTACATTTAAGTAATAAAGAAGTGCCCAAGTTTTACTTACCAAGAATTTAGGTGAAAAGGAGCAAAATAAGATATGAGCTGAAAAGTATATTTTTTTATATTTTGTGTCAAATGATATTGTTCATTTTGTGAAAGAAAAAAGTACAGTTGTTAAAATGTTTGTGAATATTTCACAATGTACTCTATTATTTTATTTTAAAATATCAAGCGAATTTGTATTTTAGCATTTATTTGTGTTTTAAAGATGAAAGATGTCATTTTAGTTACTAGGGAAGTGGTTCTAATGTACTATTACAAATGAAATTGGTCTTGGTGAGAAACAAGGAGAAAGTCACATTACATTCTTTTTTCTACACTAAAATTTTATTATTTTTATAAATTATTTTATTCATCAGTAAATTTATTACATTTAATTTAATCTTATTTCATTTTAAAATTATGGGTTGGGATATATGATGGCTAATATCCGGATTCACTGTCCCTCAAAATTTTCCTTGTCTAAATTTAAATTAATTTACCAACTTGAAGTTTATTTTTGCAACCAATACAGTGGATAGATAATTCAATCATTGGGATTTTTGTAGATGTTTTGACCCCTTAAGAGGACAACTTGTTTAGTCTGATTCATACACCTCATATTGTTTTCATATTAGTATCCCTGAACATATGTGATTTTAGCATGCAGATTTCTTAGAGAGAAGTGCTTGAAAAGAAGTAGCATGATGCAATATATATCAGTGAATGTGAGATTTAAGGGAAAGAGAAGAATTTTTCTATGAAACACGCTTGCTCGCGCGAATAAAATTAAAAAGTTTCGGAGAGATTCAAAATATTTTATGTGATATTTTTTAAGTAGATGTGAATGTTGTGAATTTCTTATTACGTCAAGCTTTATTTGTCGTTGAAAAGTAAATTCTAGAAGTTATGAAAGACTTCTCTCTGGGAATGAGTTAACTTCTCTGACTCAAATACCATGTAAGAGCTCTTATAACGCGTATAAAATAAAATATTGTTTGGTGTGTTGAATATTGTACAAGTTCTTATAAACTTTTTAAAACTTACTAATCATTTCATTTAATTAATGTCAATATTTTAATGTCATGATAGTATATTTCATTCAATGATGAAAATTTTATGTAACAGTATTAGATTTTACTACGATGGAGTAGAGTTTTTCTTGAGTTATCTTTTAGATTTTTTCGTAATTCCATAAATGTACTTTATTTGGAAGATGTTTACCAAATAAGGTTCATTATAAATTTATCAACTTCCATCCAATCAAAAATTGACAAATTTGTTGAGTAACGCTAAGTGCCATTGAGAATTGTACCCCATGCCAGGTGTGCCATAGGTTGCCGACCCCTGTTCCAGACGTTCCTTTGAACGAATATTCAATTATTTGAACGTAAAGAATTTTTTCTACAGTTTTACAAGTTTTCACTATGAATATTTATTTATGAATAATATTTCCTACAATGTTAAAAGTAAAATTCTCATCTGAAACTGCACATTTTTCCCATTCTTAATGTATAATTCCCGTTTTATTTTACCAAAAAAATCTGTTAAGCTTTAAAAAGCTTTAACTGAAAGAGAAACATAATAACATCTTTTTTTCAAAAGTAAACGCAAAAAAAAGTTAGTAAACTGAAGAAGGAACAATTTCTACTTGACTGTTTTTATCCAGAATTCTTGCGATGCAAAATTTCTTTTTATTTACTAAAAAGAAGGAAATATTTAAATTATATTTGGGGCAAAATATTTCAATTGCCTTTTCTAATCGATTACAGGAATCAAAATGTTACAGATTTGAATTACACACTTCCATACAAATAATAAAACTGGTACTCGAGAATTCTTCCGGCTTTTTGAAAACTCGAATAGTTGGAAAAGAAATTCACTCCAGTAACTAGATAAAAATTTAACCACTTTATATAGACTTGATAAAAAACATGTAGTGGTTTAACTAAAAATGTGATTACTAACGCAAATGATGTGTAGATTTTTTTATATGATTTATTTCTACTCGGTTTATTTTGGTTGGTACTTTTTTATAGAGTCCTTGGTAGGAAAGTTGTATGTTGGATACTTTAACACAAATAATGTTAGAATAAAGAAATCTCTATATATTTCTCGTATTACTCAACTGTTTTTATTTAGATGAATACACTCATAGACAAAAAAAATTAGCGCACCAAGAAGGAGTCGTCAAAATGAAACGAAATTTTACATACGTTATGACTACTTTCATATAAGTAAATGATTAGAAAATCAATCAAAGAAAAAGGATCATTTATTTCAGAGAAAACGCCAAAAGAACGGAGGATTTAATACCCTGTTGAGCCCCCTCTAGCGCGAATGCACGATGCGATACGATCGGTCATTGAGGCAGACATACAAGTTCTGTATGATATCTTAAGACATTTCATTCCATATTTGCTATAACCTTGCCTCTAGTTCGTTCAAACTCGTAGAAAGCCCAACTCGCCGTTCTAAATGATCCCAGATATGCTCGATTGGAGACAAATCTGGGGATCGTGCTGGTCAAGGAAGGGTAGTAACAATGCAGAGACAGTCTTGTAACACCCTTACCGTGTGAGGACGAGCACTGTCTTGTTGAAAAATGGCTCCTGGAAACCGTTGCACGAGTGGCAATACATTTGGTTGCAGGGTGGCCTGGAGATACCGCTGGGCTGTCAGGTTGACACGGATCAATACTAGGGGTGACCGTGTATTGTAGGCAATGGCACCCCATACCATCACACCAGCTGTGGGAGTGTTGTGTCGCTGTACAGCAAAGACAGGATTGAGGCGTTCACCACGGAGTCTCCACACACGAACACGATTGTCATCACTGCTGAGATTGAATCTGGATTCGTCGCTAAAGACGACCTGGTTCCATTCCGCTAAAATCCAGTTTCCTCGTGCGCTTCACTACTCCAAACGGAGGCGTCGATGGGTGGGCGTCAAGGGCAGCACACATAATGAGCGCCGCGATCTCAAATGTCCTTCAGCCAGGCGCCTTCGTATGGTTCGAGAAAACACAGGGGCCCCCTGGAGAAGTTGGCTGTATGCGTGCATTTCTTACGATGTGGCGGTCTTTTCGACGACTGGTCTGTCGAGGGGCGTCCTGAGCCTGGTCTTCCTGTAAATGACATATCTCGGATCCACTGGTCCCAACACCTCCTCACAACACAATCAGAGCGGCCTAATTGGAGAGCTACTCACCTAGCTGACCACCCAGCTTCCATCATGCCGATGATTTCCCCCCTTTCAAACTGCGACAGCTGCTCATATTGTCTTTGAAAACGGCGCATTGGCAGGTCTACCTCAGATCTTTCTTTGTAAATGATTCAGCACACTCAAGCAAGCTTTGATTACTTGTTTTATACTCCACGGAGAACAACGTTAAATGCCATCTACCGGCTATACGTGATGCACAATCACGCTGCATTTCTAATAATTTACGTATCTTCCCGTCATGTACCTGCCAAGTTTCGTTAGGATCCCGCAATTAGTTCTTGGTGCGCTAATTTTTTTGTCCATGAGTGCATATTAACAAAGGTATATATGTTTTATTTTACTTAATAAAAATGTAAGTTTGTGTTTATATACTGATCTATTGGTTATAACTATGCCGCTCCTGCCTACGTCTTGGCTTGTATTGGTTGTCATAAAATCCAGCTGCTCTGAATTCCTGGTACAGTTTTTTATTGTTTAAAGACACACGGGTTTATGGACTTTATCTAGATGTTTCTGTCAATTAAGAGGGATAAGAAACAACAACGTAATTTTTTTGCGTAATAATCAAGTCTTACTAAGCCTATGCAATGCATTAATTTTATTATAATTTTGCTGAATTATTCACAAGTGTTCTGATGTTTTTAAATTAATGTTTTTAATGTTTCCCATGGTTAGTTTTATCTCTTCTAACAAATTTCCTTCGTCTTTTTTGAAAAAAGTTTAGGTTATCCCTTTGACGCATTTGCCCGTGCCTGACGCGAGGGAAAGTTACCGGCAGATTTGCACATGTCCGTGCTTCACACGGGAGATCTTGTATCTTGCATTATTTTATTTCTAATACCAATTTGAGATACGCTCTAGCAAAAATAGACAGGCTAAATTATATATATATATAATTAAAGAAAAGAAAGCAACCACTGGTAGAAATTGTGCCAATTGTTGCAGTTAAAGAAATAAGAGGGGTGAAAAGATAAGGAAAGAAACAAGATGCTGTTGTTGGATCTATAATGTTAGGCTGTGCCGTAACATGCTTTATGGTATATCATACAAAACTGAATTGTTAGCCATTCTTATGTTTGTAAGCTTGACAATTTGGTTTAATTTGATTTTAATATTTTGAAATTCAAAATAAACATGTAAACAAATCGCGTATACTTTGTTTGCATATTAATTTTTTTATAACTTTTATGCCCCACCCCTGCTTCCTAGTCACCCCCTCCCTACACACACAACTGAAATTGCAAAATATAACTTACACTATACCCATATATTAATTTTGTGTCAAAAAAAAGACAAAAAAAGAAAACCCAACTTGATAATTTTTCACCAGTTTTTTCCGAAGCAAAACTCGTGCTTCAAGGGGTTAAAAATAAAATTCGGCGTTTTACGCGCATCGCCATATAACGCATACCTATCCTTTCAAGCTGCATTTTTTAATTTTTAGGTATAGTCGCTGTATAACGCGCACCCCCTTTTTTACTAAGAAGCATGGAATGTACATGGGCAATGCTATTATGTTTTGAAGTCATTCACATTCGAGTTACTATCCCAAGATTTAGAAAAAATAGTATACTTTTACAGCTGCTACCCTATAAGTTCATTAGGCATGTGTCGTTTCTTTTAAATAAACAGTGTTTTGATCATGTAGATATCTAATTTCTTTATGACTATATATTTTTTATATTTTTAAAGCTATTATTTTTACACCCGGCGTATAACACATACCCCCGTAAATTTTTATCTTATTTTCTGTGTTAAAAGAGCGCGTAATAGTCCGGATTTTACGGTAGTTATAAAAACATAAATTAAACTCTGATGCCTTTTATTACACAATAGATGGACATCTTTGATTTTATTTTGCTTTTTTATTTTTAATGCAAGTAAAACAATGCTTGTGAGTAATTACGTATTATTATTATTACTTTTGAATTAAGTTGCTTTTCAAATTCTTAATTTAAGAAATTGAATTTGAATTAGAGTGCTAATAATTTCCTTCCAATAAGATGAAAAGAATTCTAAAACAAGTATGTTAGAATAAATGATGTAATAAACATAAGTAAATAGCTTTTTATCAATAATTGTCTAAAACAGAAGTAAAATACTTTTTCTTCAAATAATATAAATAACAACTAAATGTATCCTTAAATAATGCAACAAATAAAAATTTAACAAATAACAATATTATGTAACAAAAAAGTTTATTTTGTGAATTTTTCTTACTAATAGAATAATTTTTATTTAACATTATTATAATTATTATCTTATATGTCTTTTAAATATTTTATGTAACAACATATCGTCGCGGAATTTTTTTCCTGTTGTAAAAACTAAAAATTCACTTGACCTACAGTCTTAATTTTTTTGTCAATTAATTGCTATAAATTTAAGTTCCTTAGTCAGATATTTACTTTCAATAAAGTTGAATTATTTTTCTTCTAAGAATAGTTACACTTTGGACATTCTAAGTCAATGATCAAGCAATCAACTTGGAATTAATATATCTTTAAAGTTTTCTTGAATTAGTCTGACTATGAAAGCAATTGGCGCTCTTTGTTTTTCGATTTCATCATCATAAAAGTAGTTCTCAGAAATATATGATTTGTCTGAACATAGTGATATCGATAACCATCATATCCGTCTAAAAGGAACCTGTTTTATCAGAAAAAGACACAGAGTGTGCTTTGTCATGTATTAAAGTTATTATATTTTTAGCCGTTTGTATTCGATATTTTTGATACTTTTGTTGTTGCGTTCGTTTGATATTTTAGATCTCGTAGAATAAAACTCTCATTTCTAGAATATAACTTAAGATAACTTTAAATTTGTATTTATCATTTATTTTTTTATAAATGGAACATCTTGAAATGAAGGATAAAATCAGAAAGCTTACAATATTATCTCTCGTTTACATAAGTTTTTCTAGGCCTCTTATCTTTTTTCTATCTGTTTGCTTCTGACCTTGAACCGAATAAATTCTAGCGTCCAAAATTTGGTAACCCTAAGTGTTCCTATCAATGATATTACTATAACACTAGGGGACTTGCCGTGTCTGTAAAGGCAAACTGCCAAAACACTGCCCATTTGAAAGAAAAAAAATTGTTTCTTATATATAACCAAATGTACCATATATTTCCATATGATGTTTTTAAAGTGTATTGCATTCTTGTAAACATTAAATGAATTGAGTGGGAATTAAGGTTTATGATAACTATTTAACCTAGATCTTACATGCTCCTTTGCCATTGAATTTATTTTTAAAAATAGCAAATGAGAGGAAGCTATTCAATCGATAGAAAACTATTTTAAGGTTTCCATTTTTTTTTCAGAAACTCATATTTAGTCAGAAATTAACATGTGTTGTTCGCATCGAAATACCAGTTAAAAGTGATTTTTTTTCATTATAAGCATCTAAAAATAATTGTTTCACCGTGATAAAAACATTTACATAATCAAAAACTAAAAAAATTATAATTTCCTTAAAAAAATAAAATAACACTATATTATCTTATAATTGACGTTTATATTATCAGGTTGTAAAGTGTGGTCTAGTTAAATTTCCTATGCAGATAGTTCAATGTGTTTTAGCACTCTCTTTCGTCCATCACACCATATAAAATGTGAAACAATTTTATTATTTACGAATAAAGCAGCCCTGTTAGTTTAGGTAGTTGAAACTGGATATTTTGATCCAAATGGGGTCTCCAGTAATTAAAACACATTTTTTAAGAAGTTTAAGAACTTAGATTAGGTGATTTTAATGAAAGAAAAACTATGATGATCAATGATATAAAGAGCAGCTGTTCTTACAGCGTTTTTCAAATTTTATTTCGATTGTCATTTCAGTTTTTACTGTCATGACGATTTGTTAATTTATTATATATGTAGTTCAATTGTGTAAGATATTAATAAAAACAAATTATTAATTTTGTAAAAATATCTTGTTTTTACTTAATAAATCTAGACTTTAACTTGATAAAATAGATACGAAATAAAAAAAAAGTAACATACACATGTCATCAACATTTTTGTGCCTTAAATATAACTTGGAGGTTTACATCCCTTAAGAATTCATTGCAGTAATGTGTGAGCTTAATTTCAAAAAAAGTTTCACTCTTTTGCAGAAGTAGCGATAGGGTTAAGTACAATGCTGAAATTACTGGATAAATTACATCTGTGAGTGAATGTTTACTAACGTCGCGTACTATAAAGCAATACGAGAGCTGTTGGCAAAGTATATCGTAATTTTAATGCATGGTCAAGTGACGAAGATGACACCTGAGTTGTGTGTGTGGCACCTCACTTTCCTTACTTCCAAACCACATCAACATGAGGACTTTAGGCCATGACAGATTTAACATGCATCAATCCATTTACTGGCGGGTCTACAATGGCACTAGGGCTCGAACTGAAGGCAAATCGGCCATGAATCTGTGACCGTAACCACTACGTTACCGTGTCAATAATAGCTTCTTGTTAAATGCGGCATCAATTAAACAAATTATAAGGAATCATTTTTATTTTTATTGTTTTCACCATGTTATATTAAAACTAATTTTACATTTTTTTAAATCAAAATAGGAATAATAATGATAAGTTATAATAATGTTTTGTCTGGTGTTTTTGGTGGATGTTTTGACGAGGAAATTCTTTAAATCTGCTTGAATTTCTGAAAAATTAATTCAAAGTTATATCAACAAATATGTTTATTTTTTATTTGTTTTCATTAATAGCAATTGATATTCTTAAATACGGCAACCAACATATTTTCTTCTATTATTTCTCGTTTTTAAATCTTTCTTTACTCGGCCCTTCGATAATCATAATTCTTTTTTTAACACTATATCAGGAATATTTCCTAAACACCCTTTATTAAAATACAAATTGAAAATCTTCAAGCACAACAATGTATATTTTTACTGACAGTAGTAATAAATCAACTTTAATCTAATTTTTTTCACTGACTAGATGTAAAACCTAAAATTTCAAAAATATCAATAAACTGGAAAGAGAATATTATTTTAGGAAAATCTCCCAGAGAAGTTTTGGATGTGTGTGGAATTGAACTAGAAGAAACAAATTTTTCATAAGAAGTCTAGAAGGGCTTCTAAGCGGTTTAAAAAGAACGATTTTCCCGTAATCGAATTAGTATTTGGATCTTGCTCGAGGGCAATCGAAAAAGGTCGGAATATTCCGCATGGACGTAATATTTCGAAGCTGCTACTAAAAGCAAATCATATCCACGAAATTTGTAACGCTTTTAAAACGGATTTTTTTTTTACTGTTTATCTTTTAATTCCTCGAAAAAAGTAGACGGCTTGTGAACAGATTTGTGAAATAATATTTTTTACTGTTCTGACAGCAAAAGTTTCACGTGAAAAAAGTGACCACTGTAGTCTAGTGTGCTTGCGGTTACGATTTTGTTGTCAGGGTGTCATGGGTTCGAGCCCCCTACTACCATTGAAGTATGTGCTGAGGAGCTGATGCACGTTAAATTGTCTTGGCTCAAAGTCCTCTCCATGGGCAGTGTGGCAGTTTGGATAGGGGGCCAGCTCAAGTGTCGTCCTTTACTGTGGCTTAAAATTTCGAGGTCCATCACCAACACCCTTACTATTGCTCTAGAGCAGAGGTGGGGAACCTGCGGCCTCCGCGAGGTTCTTGTGCGGCCCTTTGCCACCTAGTACAAAATGGTAGAGTTCGTTTCAAAAAACAACTATTGTACATCAACGCCATGACAGTTGCGTGAAAAATCCCGCCAAAGACTGAAAATTCCACAAATTTCTCTACTGAAAATTCCACAATGTTTATGTAATTTACATATCTAAAAGAAACGAATAATGTTCTATGTAATATTTATTTGAAAATAAATTAAAATTACAAAATACTATTTACAAAATTTGTTGGTTTCAGATCTCCCATTTGAGTGTCACACCTTGCTTTGGCTTCTCTGACTCGCATCTCTCAACGCTTCCCTGTTGCGATCTTCAGCAAACTGTAGTTAACAGTGCGTGCTTATAACAGTTACACGGCTTATAACAGTTGTTGAAGATATTATTTGATATTCGTTTTTTTATCCATCATGTCAAATAGTAAGAGAAGAAAATTAGGTGATGAAAACAGAACATTTAATGTAGAATGGGAGTTAGATTTTTTCTTTACTGCTGAGAAAGATAAAATGATGTGTTTGTTGTGCAATACAGTTTTAAATACTTTAAAAAAAGCGAATGCAAATAAACACTATTTGACTCATAAAGAACATAAATATTTCGCTTTAGAAGGTGAATCACGAAAAGCTGCACTTCAAAAGTTGAAAAATGAGAAGCATCATCAGCAGGCATCTTTTAGTGCCTTTGTAAATCAAAATTCCGCTGCAGTTGCTGTTACGTATAAAATAGCACATATACTTGGAAAAAGGGGCAAACCATTTAGTGACATTGAAATAATTAAAGAATGTATTGTTGAAGCAGTGAGTATGTTAAATCCAAGAAATGTCGACAAATACAAACAATTACCTCTTTCAAGAAGAACTGTAACAGATCGACAGCACGAATTAGCGCAAAATGTAACAGAGCAACTTCATACAATTATACAAAATGAAGATGTTTATTTTTCAATTGCTTTAGATGAAAGCACTGATAAAACAGATTCGGCACAAGTTTTATATTTTATTCGTGCTATAACTAAAGATTTTCAATGTTACGAAGAACTACTTGCGTTGGGTACACTAACTGGAAGAACTCGCGGAGCCGATATTTTCGAAAACTTCAAAGAAGTATGTAATAAATTACAATTGAAAGTCAGTAATTTAGTCAGTGTCTGCACCGATGGCGCACCTTCCATGAGAGGCAAAAAAGAAGGATTCGTTGCTTTGTTAAAAAAGGAAAACTTAAACGTGAAAAAATTGATATCATTTCACTGCATTTTGCATCAGCAAAATCTTTGCGCAAAATCTACCATTTTGCAAGACACTCTGGATAGAACCATTGCCATTGTTAACTATATTCGCGTAAATGCAATGCGTCATCGTGAATTTCGGCAGATGCTCTCTTTAGATGAGGAAACGTATAGTGTTGACCTACCATACTACTGCAAGGTTCGCTGGCTATCAACAGGTCAGGTTTTGATAAAAGTTTTGTCTTTACGACGACAAATTTTAAACTTTTATCAAGAACAAGGAAAAGAATGTGATCTATCAGATGAAGTATTTCTCAGAAACCTTGCATTTTTGTCCGATATGATGACAAAACAAAACAATTTAAATATTTGCCTGCAAGGTGAAACGAGGTATATTTATGAAATGTGGCAAAAGATCCAAGCGTTTAGAAAAAAATTATCATTTTTCAAAACATTGCTTTGTCGATCGGAAATATCTGCACAACACTTCCCGGAGCTAGCTAAAATGTTAAATGAGCAGAACTGTGAAAATAAAATATTCGATGAATATGTAGGTGTCTTGGATTTTTTAATAGAAGAGTATACTAAAATATTTTCTGATTTTGACGAGCACACTCCTGCTATGAAACTGGCATTTGAACCACATTTAATAGATATATTCGAGGCTCCTGCAGAACTACAAATGGAGTTAATTGATTTAGGGGAAGATAGAGAGAGTATCATCAAATCCCTTTTTAACGCTAAAAAGGATCCCATAGAAATCTGGAAAAATGCTGTTGAATATCCATGCCTTCGAGAACATGCTCGCCGTTTACTTTCCTGCTTCGAAAGTACCTACTGTTGCGAGACAACATTTTCTCTCATGTCAAAAATAAAAACAAATTTAAGAACGCAAATTACAGATGCACATTTAGAGGATCAATTAAAGCTGTGTGTTACGAAGCTTGATCCAAATATACAATTACTGTCAAACAAAAAACAAAGCCAAATAATTCACTAACTTAGTGAATAAAAAAATATTTTTTATTGTATTTTTTATAATATTTTTATATTATTTTATATGTATATTATATTTAAAATTTTGTAGTATTATATTTTATTTTTTCTATATAATGCAATAAATTCTTAAATCTATAGAAAAACTATAATAATTTCACAAATGTCTCTTTCTTAGGTCAATCAGCTTATGCGGTCTCTCTTATTGCTGCCTAATTTAAATGTGGCCTCTAATGGTAAAAAGGTTCCCCACCTCTGCTCTAGAGTGTGTGGTGTTAATAAACACTCCTCCGAACATAAATAAGCAGTTTCATTGGTACAAAAAAATTCTTTCAAGAAAGTTAAGTTCAGAGTTATATATTTACGTCGCACAATAAAGCTGCACGAGAGGGCTCTTGGCGACGGATCTCGCAATTTTGAACCATGATCACAAGTGACGAGTTTTTAAAATGAAATATAACATAAATTTCACTAAGGTACTCAATTTTAGTTGTGAAATACCATTTACATTTTAAAGAATTTTTGAAAAGTTAGTATTTTTTCACTTGTTTAATTTGCAATAAACTTCTCATTTAACATGAATATTCTGTAAAACAAATAAAAGGGGGTGGGGTAATCAAGAAATAAACCATTTTTTTTTTTAAAATGTATTATCTTGTTTTCTTTTGTAAAATGTAAATATTAAATTTTTTTAAAATTTTTTTAAATATATCAATTGCTTTTTCTCTTTAAAAAATTCATGTGCTATTTTCTTTTCCGTAAAATTACCCCATTCAATTCTCTTCTCTAATTTACAAAATTTACCATTGTTCTCAGGGTTGTACTTTTAAACCTGAAATTGGATACACAAAAAAAGGACATGGAAAATTACAAACATCGACAATTACATAGGGATCTTAGTTAATTTTTCAGCTACGGATTTTTTAATTTTTATATATTCCCATTAATAAGTAATTCCCATACAAGTATGTAAATACTATGTCTATCACGGAATTCTTTGGGTGTAAATTATATCAGTTTTTCCTTAAGAGTTTTTAAAAGTAGTTGGTTATTTCTGGTTCTAAGATATTTCCACACAAAAAAATAATAAAATAAAAATAGATTATTTGTGTGTTAATGCCAACTGATTGACGGTGTCAGATCGAAGACTATGAAATTCCTCGGGGCAAAGGGTTATTTTTTATGTCTGTCGTTTTCTGCAGCTTTGAGCACCATACAGGTTGATTTGACTCGGTTACACCCCACTTTTGAGGGAAAACACTCTTTCACCTCTCTTTCCCTTTCTCCAGCTTCTCGAGAGTACTTGCGGCTCGGCGGTTATTTAGAGTACCCCCATGCCACACAGGCACTATGCATTTACAAACATCCAAGTCTTCTCAGGAATTCAGACCCTGGGCACTAGGCACAGTAATCAGCTTCACTAACCGCTATACCGGATGGGAGGCTTAAGATTATTTGTAATACATGGTGTTAAATATTGTAGAAAACATTTTATCTTAGTTTATATATTTGTCTACTATTTCGTTATACAAATATACATTTCATAAGTATATGATTTTTGGTTCATTAATTCATCCATGAATTATTTCATACAAAGTTGAATCTTTTATTTAAGGGGGGGGGGAATTTACTTTCTTCCTAAATTTTTGCTTCCAGGACATACAAAAAGTATTTTCTTATCGAAATATAAACTTTATTCCAATCGAGTGATTACAAATTCAGAACCTTTATAGCATATTTTTAGATTTTATAGACTGTCTACTTATTTTATTCTTCATATAAAGTCACTAGCCCTATTTATTTACTGGGTTAAAACTTTTTTTGTGCCACTGGAACATCTCAAATAACTTTGAAGCAAAAAGTTGACATCACGAATTTTCCCAAGTCAAATTATTCCAAAAGGAATCTCTATTGCTTTTGGTGTTTTAAAAGAAAAGCTGGCTTAAGACACGCATAGTCTTTCGTATTCATTTTCTGCTATAGTATATTCAGTAGACTATGACTGGGATATAATATATGAATAACGAGCAAGAGCAGGCTCTATAAAGCAAAAGGATATTTGTACGATGGAAGAGAAATAGCAGTTTATCTTTTCTCTCCTCTTGTACTAAACTTTTTTTCAGGTATTCTTATACTGGTTATAAAATAAAACAAGTATTCAGAAAAGCTAGAATCTTTATGCTACTTATTTGCTTTTACAGACTAGAAATACTTCTATTGAAAAGTTTTAACAAGTTTTTTAACACTTAAACTACTTTTTTTTAGTAAGTAACTTTCTTTATACTGAAGAATAAGATTCCTATAACTAGACTATTGTATAACATTTTTAAATATCTAATAGTATAAGTTAAAAGTTTCTCTGAATACTTTCACTGTAGGCATATTCTTGATAATAAGAATCAAATAAAAGATCCGAAAAGAGAACTAGTTTTCACATTAAATTGAAGTTCTTGTTTTTCTATGATTAAGAAACAAATGTAAAAATCTTTGATTCCGTTTGTTTTGTTGTCTTCTGCTTCGTTGTATAAATTTATTTGTTTATACTTTGTTATAAATTACTTCAGTTGATGAAACTGCTTCACGATAAAAGAGAGAAAAGGTAAAATATGCCGGTTTAATATAATAAGCTTATAATATTTCAAAAACTTATTTCTAAACTTTTCACTTATTTCTAAAAATTCAAGGAGATACAAAGCTTTTCTATGGGTTCAAAGCAAAACAAATTACAAGATCTGTCTGTGAACCTTTAAAGCTGTTTTCATTAATATAAAAGAGTCTACGTTAGGTGGGGAAAACACATTTTCAGACAGTAAAATGTCTCAATCTATGTAAAAATATGCAGCTTTGTAATTCCTACATCTCTAGTAATTCTACTACTTTTTTAAATTGGAAAATATTCCATAAATAAGTAATTTTTTCATTTGAACACTTAAAATGAAAGCTCATTTAGCGTTATTGTTCAGGAGACAAATTTTGGAATGCACTTAATAAATATATATATACATTGTACCACTGATGACGTAATTGTTCTCAATATTTTGGTGACGTGATTGCATAATATTTAAATCCCTGGACACTTATAAATATTAAAATACAGTAATCTTTGTCTTATCTTTAATCTTTGTAATGCCTTTTTGTTAGTTACTAATGATTTATAAAACAGTGAATTATACCAATTATATGTTGAGACATATATGTTTAAATGTATTCCATTAACTTATATCACAACTCAAATCGTCGGGGGTACAGAAAGATCACAAATAGAGATATCGTAACCAAACCATCTGAAATAAATAATTCAAGAGTTTCGCAACTAACTATACTTAGTCGTTTTGTTTTATCTAGTAATAAACGCACATAGAATTTCTAACCTATTTACAATTTTCTCATTGATCGTTAATTAACATAGCATTACAAAGCAACACGAGAGGTATTGGTGTTGGTTCTCGTAATTTCCCACGCTCAAGTAGCGAGGATGTCACCTGAGCTAGCACCTTACTCTCCAAGCTTGAACCTGGTCAGATTTAGTGTGCATCAGTTACTCAACATATAGTAAATATTCAGTGGCACCAGGAATCGACAGAAATAACACTTGTCACGAGTTAGGCACCATGACCGCTCGGTTGCATTTATCATAACATATAAGGGAAAGAAATTATGTTGTTATGGGTTCCCCAGCGAACTGGATTGAAAAATTCAACGAGCAACTTTTTTGTGAAAAAGATCTGTTTTCGAAAACTGTTTAAGTAAAATATTTTAATCTGAACGCGAGTTGACTTTTTTAGTTGAGCTCCATTTTAATTTTGATGAGATTGAGAGTTTCACATATGTGGTTTTATTATTTTTACCTAATATAATTGAAAAAATACTCGTAATAATGCGATTGAATGGCTTGATTGCTTGTACAACATATTTTAAATTTTTATTATATGAAAGAGAAGAATTTTTACTTGTTTTTGTAACATTTTGTAAATACTATTTATTTCACCATTGTTATTTATTAATATGGATATATGCAAATATAAAGCAATCGTGAAAACACAATACATTTTAAACGTTCTTCCTTCGCATTTCATATCTGGACTTAATACAGAAAGCTGTACGCATTGCATTCGTAGTTATGTATTTTTAAAGAGTGCTTTTAAAACTGTCGATTTTTTAAAAATATTTTTGCCAGGTTAGTCTTCTTTGTAAAAAGCTGCATTCTATGAGATCGCTTTTGCAGAGGCTGGAAACTTAAGTGTTTTTGTTTTTAAGTGTTAGGAGAACACTTTTGTGATCCCTTAAAAGAGGAAACACTTAACTTTTTACAAGATTTTTTCACTTAGCTTTTACAAGAACTTCTTGTTTTTACAAGAAAATGTTTCAAAACAAAGTGATAATTTTAAAAAAAATGTACTTCGAGAAACCTGTTATCTAACAAAGGTAATAAATAATTCAAATCGCAATGTTGTGGACACTTTAGGTTTATAGTCATGGACACAAACACGTGGTTAGTGTTACTTCTGTCGAGTCGTGAGTTCGAATCTTTGTGCTATTGAAGAATCAGTGTATGGATTGGCTAATGCACGTTAAACGAATCCGGGCTCAAAGTCTTCATTTTGACGTGGTAGGGAGATTTGAAGAGTGGGGTGCTGGCTCTAGAGCCGTCTAGTGTGTGAGTGAGGTTCTAAATTACGAATTCCGTCCACAATAGTCCTTTTATAACTTAGAAGTATGACGTTAATAAGCAATCAATACAAAATCGAACTCCTTACCAGCCAATTAGTATTTTTTGTGTTAGAGAACTTCTTGCTTTTTAAAATGATTCATTGTTATAATTGTGTTTCCTCAGGTTGAATTACACTCACTTCCAAAAGTTAAGCACGAAGATGTAAAATGCAAATAATCAACAAATACGGCTTTGATTGATACAAAATTTGGCAGTAAAGTAGAATATATATTTATGCATAAAACAAAATCAATAATTATATACAGAAATGAAAACAGTATTAAATTTTTGTAAGTTATCAGATAATGCCATAATGGAGACTTAAACAGAATTATGTATAAAGTGAAAATAAACAGCATAAAATGAAAAAAAGGACATTAATAGAGTATGTGATCCCCCCTCATCTGTATGCAAAGTTTACACCTTCTGACCATGCTTTCGATTAGGTGGTCAACCAAAGCAGAATGAAGCAATCCCCATTCTTTTTGTAGAGCAGTTTCCAGCTCAATAAGAGTGGCTGGAAGTGGGAAACGTGAAGATACAGCACGACCGAGAGCATCCCAAAGATTTTCAATGGGATTAAGGTTGGGCGAATATGCTGGCCACACCATACGCGCAATCCCTTCACTCTCCAGGTAGTCATCGACGATGTCAGCTCTATGGGGACGTGAGTTATCGTCCATTAAAACAAAAGTAGGGCCAACTGCTGCAGCGTACAATCTCCCAATTGATTCTAGGACTTCATCTCGATACCAGACAGCCGTCACAGAACTTCGTTTAAAGATGTGCAGGTCGGTGCGGTATCCTAATTAGAGATCCCTGCCTACACCATAATGCTTCCACCTCGGAATGCGTGATGTTCGGTGATGTTTTGGGGCTGATTGCGTGTTCCTTTTTTACACCATATCCTTATACGCTTGTCATCTGACTCCAGAGCAAATCTTGACTCATCAGTAAACATGACATTGCCCCAGTCAGACACAGTCCAATTGCCATATTCCCGGCACCTCTTGATTGGACGGATAGAGGAACACAAACTCGAGGTACTCGGGCATGCAGTCCATTTATATGTAATCTTCGGCGTAAAGTAGTTGCAGATATAGCCTTACCAATGGACGCTGTAACCATAGATGTCCCATGTGTGGAGGTCACTCTGCGATTCTGCTTGGCTACAATAGCAATATATCGATTTTCCGAGGGGGGGGTGTAACCCTTGGGCGACCACCTACGGGTCTTCGGACAACTGTCTGTGTGGTTTGGAATTGTTTCCATAAACGTGAAATTACAGAATGATGAACGCCGAAGAAAAGAGTAACATCTGTGATCGACTGTCCTGCTTCAATACGCCCCACAGCACGCCAGCGCTCAGAATCTTCCATTCGTTTTCTGGAAGTTATAGAAACACGTAGGTCTTGAAGACAAATTGTACGAAAGTTTTAAACACCTTCTATCAGCCCTTACAATCAACTTCTGTAACCCTTCATAAAGCTGGCTTCTTATAAGACTGCCCTTTTTGCATATTTCTTGACATGAAAGCACGATTGGCTGTTACCTAACATATTTGCATATTTCCATCTACTTCTGCAGCGAATTGCATCCTCTTCAATTCTGATTGGCTTCCGGAAATTAATCATTTTCCTCTCCGTGCTTAACTTTTGGAAGTGAGTGTATTTTTGCTTACAAAATGCTTTTTGCGTGTGGGATTCAAATTTCGATTGAAAGCCATAACATTTTTAAAAAATGTATATTTTTGTAAAAAAAAAAGAAAAAAAACTACTCATATGAGTTTTAAATTATATAGAAGATTTATTTAAAGTTTTCACAACCAAAAAATTAAAATTGGAGCATTTTTTCTGAGAAAAGAAATTAAACTGCATGTCAGTTTTTTCCTGTATTCATAATATAGTTAAAAAATTTTGTGTCAAACATTTATTTTATTTTTAAATATAAAAAAAAATATGAAAATGTTATTCTAATTTTTTTAAACTATAAAGAATAATTTAAACATATATATGCATTGAAAAATAAAGACAAATTTTTAACTCAGAAAGCTGTGAATATTTCAAGGAAATGTGTATATTATAAACGCATATCTTCTACTGAATATTATGAGGAGAAGTAAAAGAAAAATTTCAATATCTTAGAATTTTATGTCCTTTATCCCTTGAGGTATACATAAGTAGTTGTTTACTATTGGGAAATAACAAATTCTGAATAAAAGAAACCTTATATTAGTTCATTTTTGAATATTCTCATTTAGTCGACATATCCAAAAGCAATTTCATAAATTTCCTCACTTTTTAGTAGACTACGCATTACTTACTTCTATATTCATAATGAATGGATAAGAAGTTAAAATCACAGTCATTTCAGTTACGTGGATATTTTTATAGTTTGTCATTTAAGTGTTATTGTGGGACCTAGAATCTTTTTTGCTTATATTATATTCGAATATGGTCTCTTTATTTAGTTAATATGAAAGAGATCGTTACAAAACTATATTAACTGAAAAATATTGAGGCATGAAATATGATAGTGATAAAGATGGAAAGATATCATTAAAAATTCCTAGTAATGGAAAATTTACTTTGCTGCAAATTTAATTTAGTATTTATAACCTGTAATATCTTATTAATTTTATCTGCTTAAATATATGAGTAGAGTTAGAAATTTTACATGATCGTGGATGTCAATTTTTAAAATACTTTTCCTGCACCTTTCAGTGATTAAAATTTCACGGTCACCTAACATTATTTACCATTTATTAGAGGTATCAAACTAGAGTGTATGTGTATATAATAAGGATAGTTATACTATAGTTCTCTCTATAATTTAAGCTTACATAAATAAAATTTAACCCAACCTGAAGTCAGCAAATCTATCACGAGATAACACACAGAGAACAAAATAATTTAGAATAATCAAAACACGCTCAAAAAGAGACTAGTAAAAAGGCATTAAATAGTTCCTCCTTATGTTAAGAATACGAGTTAAATACGCCGGCTGGGTGACGTAGTTGGTTTGGTGTTAGACTTGTAAGCCGAAGTCGGTGAATTTTCATGATGCAAAAAAATCAATATCATCCATGTCGAATGATTATGCAGCATGTTAAAGATCTCTAAAGTGCCTGTTTGGCTTGTGGGCTCTTAGTATAGTTTCGCATCGTCAGAGCTCAGATGCCTCCTTCTGAAGAGGAAACTGGGCCTCAAAACTATATTGTGGCAATTGATATCCACCTATATTGGCACCAGACTTAAAAGTGATACTAGTGGTACCAATACTTAGCAGACATATTGGCGATTAGTGTGAGCAGATATCCCTATTGCAACTAGACAAAAGAAAGCAAGGTAATCAGATTGCAGGATTGCTTGACCTTTGGATCAGTGCGGTATTATCATTCACCTACGTTGGCAGGAGTGGGTGAATTGAGTCCGTACTGAGCGTCTGAAAACTAGTGATCCACCGAGTGCACCAACAGAACACGAGGACAGAATGATCGTCGGATCAACGCTAACAACCTATGATGCGTTCTTATCAATGTAGTAATTCAAGCCGGGACATAAATTATTACAATGACTCTCCTTAAGCAGTTAAGGAAACGGTTGCTCAATATGCGAAGGCTATTGCTGCAACTATCCCCGACAGTTACACATTACCAGACGCATATGACCTGAAATCTCACGAACTAGAGTAGAACTGTTCTCAGCGATGTGCTCCGCTTTAAACTAAGACTAGATGAGACCAACGAAGATGTTTCTGGATAAATTCAAGACAGTGGTAGGATACTCACCTAACTATCTCGTTCACCACATGCCCAATACCGCTGGAGTTATGGAATGAATACCATTTTATTTGGTAACTGGACACCTATAGTTACCACAGAAAATGTTCTTAGAGCACAGAAGTACGTTAAGAAGATTCTACGCCAGTAGTATTTTCCCTCCTTTCTCGGACCATTAAGCTTACGTTTCAATATGTTAATGCTCAACAGAACAATGTCCAGAGGTTTACTAATTCATTATTACTATTTTTTTTAATCTTGTTTCGGTATTTCCTGAATAAAACATTCAACCCTAATTATACTGTTAGCGTTTTGTTTTCAGTACTCGTGTATCACATTTACCTATTTTTTCGTCCCATTCGGGTAATTCCGGCTTTATATATGTTATAAATTGCATGTAAATGATATTCGCGGTAATTTTAAATAGTTATATAGAGTCTGGTTTTATCATATTTTACAATTCTACATTTTTGTTTCTCAAACAAGCAAAATGTTATACACTCCTCAAAAGTGAAAATGCAACACCAAGGAATAATGCGCATAGCGTCATGCAAATTTTAGGAATGATAGTGGCTCACAGTGTGACAAGTGGCCTGGCATTATCTTGCTGGAACACTGTTTTGGGTGCATCTTGCAACAAGGGCAGAAAAACAGGCTCCACAATTTGTGTGACGTAGTGGCCCACTGTCAAATGGCCGTCGATGTGTATTAGAGGCACCCCTCGATCAAACATTATGCCACCCAAAACATTGATGCCTGATGTAGGAGCGGTTTGACTCTCCACAAAATAGGTTAGTTCGTAGCGTTCTCCGAGTCATTGCCGTACTCGTTGACGGCCGTCATTCCTCCTCTGACAGAAACGAGATTTCTCCGTAAACAATACCCGAAGCCATTCTATGGTCTAGGTGCAATGACGATGAAGCCACACCAGACGCCGAGCCCTGTCTTGAGCGGTCAATGTTACCCTTGTTGCTGGTACCCATGTACATAACTGTACTTTATGAAATCTATTACGTATGGTCTGAGTGGACACCTGCTCCAGGAGGCAACTAGCTTCGGATGTCACGTGCCGTGGAAAAAGGGTTTCGAATTGTCAACTAACCAATACGCCGGTCTGTGCGTACCACTTCCTCTTCGGTATGCACTTAGATATTTTTAAATCCATCGTGTGACACATCGCAGGATGGTACTCAAGTTGTGCCTAACATGAGTTGCTATTGTGCGCAGCAACAAAACCAGTTCATGGAGTTCGATAACACTGATACATTTCCCGGTCGTTAACTAATGATATTGAGCTAACTCACCAACATCTCAGAGGCATTTTCTACCTTTTTTGGAAAGTCGCAAAGGCTACGATTTCCTCAGATACTGTTTATAAGGGAAAGTTGCTAGCCGTTATAACCCGTAAATGAGTACCACGGGATCATATGCGTGGGCAAATTTAATCAGTTACATATCCATCTCACCACTATCGCTCCTGAAATTTGCAAGACACGACGAGCATTATTTTTTGGTGTTACAATTCCCCTTTTGAGGAGTGTATTATGTGAAATTATTTAGGTATTGGGCTTGGCAAATATTAGATAAATAAGCATATACATACAGAATCAAGTCAAAAATAATACAAAGTAATTAAGAGCATGACTTAAAAAATTCATAAATCTTTAGTAAAATAAATTGACAGAAAAACTGCAAATTTGCTTAAAACTGAAGAACCAAAACCAGGATAAAGTAAATATTCCGTTTTAAGCTTTCTTTGCGAAGAGCTCTTTTTATATATTTCGGAAAGGGGAAATATAATCTTTTCAAATAGTAAGCTGTTTGAGGATACTTCCAAATAAAAAGATGGGAACAAAGACCATCATAATTTCTTCTTTTCCTGCGTTACTTCAACAAAAATTATAAAAAATAGCAAAATTATTCGAATTTCAAAATCATATTCCGATGTAGTAATTTCAATTAAATTGTATACGTGCTGTTAAACCTATTTTAATACAAATATCCCATATATTAATGGTTTTTTTGCTCTTACAATGTTGTTTTTAAAAAACTTAATTTAAAGAAACAATTAAAAAATTGCTCACAAAAATAACACTTATTTGGTCTTATACAAATGCACACGGATTAATATACAAACTCAAAAAAAGGTGTGTAGACTTTCTAAATAAAAAATTATATCAAGTCCTTTGTTCGTAAGAACTTGCTATTTCTGTGTTATTCACTGGATTCTAAGCTATTTCATTAATTTTCTTTGGCATTGATAAAATTTGTTCTGCAACAAATGCAATTACAGTAAATTAAATCAGAATCCAGTAAATGTGACACGAAACCTTTTTAATGATTTCAAGGGAGTTCATGTAAGATCTGCGACATCTCCAGTTTTCTTGATATATACTGTATTTAGGCAATACTTTTAAGTAAAGCTATCCAAATAACTCGTAAAACAAGATTTTTACTTTAAATTGAATTGATTACTAACAGTGACATTTCCCCTTACATTATTTAAACGTTTATTTGTTCAGAGCAATATATTTGCATGTATTTTCTTCTTTTAAATTACTTTTAAAAGCTATTTTTTCCTTTAGTACGGACAAAATTTAAATTTAAACAGGCAAAAGATTGCTTTGAAGTAAATACAGTTCAATGATGTGATAAAATTAAGTAGTAAAAGGGCTTCTTGAAATTTGGATAGTTTGCTACATAAAATGTAAATAACATTATAATCATTGAAATATTTTTGTCCATTCTGCTTTTCATTGCGAGACTTTTATCGAGAGTTTATTTGTACTCTCTAATTTCTCTCTTTGTTTAACTAAATGTCTCCATCATTTAACCATTTCCACAACCAATTTAAAATTAAAACACTTCCAAAAGTTGAATTTTAATTTAAAATGTGTGAATTATATTAATGACACCCTACAAAGCAGAACGAGGGTTATTGTGACGGACCTCATAATTTTAAACCATGGTCAGGTGACGAGGACGACACCTGAGAAGGTATACACCCCTCCAAACTACACCACACCAATTGGAGGACGTTTCAGCCACGACAACAGTTGACATGCATCATCCCCTCTTGACGATGGGTCTTCAGTGAAACTTGGTTCGAACTTAAGGCACGCTGACCACGAGCTCGTGATCATAACTACCAAGGTGCCGCAACCGTTATATTGAACATAATATATATTGTTTAAGCAATGTTTTATTCACTGCATTTAAGTATGTTTTAAGTACACTGTGTGTGTGTGTGTGTGTGTGTTTTGTAATTTATGAAATCTTAATTTTGGAGTATTTATGGAAAACACACAATTTTTAATTTAATGCGTAACTTTTGTAAGAGATTTTTAAAATTTTATTGAATGTTTCGTGCACCGATATCTAATGCTTTTCTTCTAAGGTCTGTTATGAAATCTTGCACTTATATCTAATGTTTTTTTTTTCATTTGACTTTTTAAGTGAGGAATAACATCTAAAGAAATATTAAGAAATGTCTAGATAGGAGATTAACCTATATCTAAAAGAAGCTTTGAGTCTACCAGAAGTTATATAAAACTCTTTTTGGGTAATTTCTTGCTATTTTAGAGCTTTGACTTAATCTTTTCTATTAATCATGTTTTTCTCCCTACAGCATCAGTGCTTGCAAATGAGGTTTATTTGCAAATTCAACACCTCGTAATTATATTACTAACCGAAAGAACCATTTCATAGGGGATTGAAATCTATATATTGATTATTAGGATTAAAAAAAGCTTAAATATTAAATTGATGAATTTCATAATCTAAGACAGTTGAAATTTTCGAAAAGTTGAAAGAGTACAGATGAAGAATCATTATAGTATTGGTACAAAAAACGGTGTTTTGAAATTTAAAATCCTTTTTCATAAAATCCTTCACAATTTAGGGTGATCGAGTTATTCGATCGCGCTAAACTGACCAAACTGTGCACAAACGAGATAATTCGACCAGAGTCGCATTTTACGCTGCTGTAATTTTTACGCTTAATAAGCGATCACTATCCGCACTCGTGAGACCAAGTGCGATCTGCTGTCATAGTTTAATAAATTTAGACAAAGTTTAAAATAAATTTAGATAAAATATAAAATAAAAGTATTAATTCAGTTGTTAGACATCGGCAAAAGGACCGCATATGTTTTGTTTAAAAAAATTGAGGCGAAAAAATTTAGATTTCAGAAGCGAATTAGTAGAAAGACTAATACAAGGTTATAATAGCGATACAAATATAAAAAGATCAGGTAGACAAAAATCTGGAATTCTACGACAAATGAAATGTGTCATATTTTCCCAGTTTTGTCCCAACAACATAAAAAAGGATATCCTACAAGAGCCCCCCACGCTGTGTGTTGTACTAAAAAGGATAGTAAAAGAAAAAGGGAAGGAAAAGAAGAGAGTCATTACATATATATAATAATTGCAATGTTGGGCTGCGTACTGCATCTTGCTTTCAAACACATCAAACAAAAGAAATTTCTGTCTTACATATTTGGATGTCAAAATACAAACAATGAGAGTCGATATGCAAGCAAGAGATTGCAATATTCGGCTCTTATTTGCAAATTGTCAAACTCCGAAATTTAAAAAAATATATGTATATTGATTTTTGTTTTTATTTCTGGCCAAAACAAGGCTTAAAAATCTGTTTTCTTAAATTAAAAAAAATTTTTTCGCCATTTTTTAAAAAAATTATAATAAGCGTACGTTAAGGGGTTAAAGATAATGTGAATTATTCAGAAATTTCAGGTGAGCGTTTTTGTTACCATGCTATTTTTGTACATTTTCTTTCGGCATACAAGTTTACAAATTTGGGTAATGCTTTCCTGGTAATTAGAAAAGCTAACCCCAAAATGCACTAAAACATTAAGTTTAATATTTAATCTTATCTGTAATATATCTTTATCTGTAATATATTTTAAATCCCTCAATGGAAATCTTAGCTATGCGAAATTTAGCAAATGAATTTTGCAACACTCGACATAAAATTTAATCCATTACTTCTTGCTTTCTGTTAGTGTCGAAAATTTCGAACATAATATAAATGCCTTTCTAGAATAAATTTTTCGAATACATTTTGAAACCTCATTATGAATTAAACAGATACTTCAGAAATGTGTGTGTGTGAATGGAACAAAAGAAAAGAGCTTCAAAATTAGCTTAAGCGATATTCTTGAATTTGCAGCGAGTGGTGAGAATTTCAATTATGTCCTCACTTTAACTTTATATATTTGAATTAATTCTCATCACATTTGAGGTAATCTTTCCTTTAAATGTTTATTAGATTTGTCGTATTCTCCGTCTCCTGTGGTTTGCATGTTTTCAAGTAGAAAATGAATATAAATGACCTGGAGGAAAATATACTAATTAGAAATGATTATCGTAGAGAGACGTTGATCACATGAAATAACCACTAAAGTAACTAATAAGTCATAAGTGTTCCAAAGTTAGAAATATCAAGAGAGCATTAAGGCGAAACTGATAAGGCTCAATGTATTTAGTTACTGAAGCATCAAATCGTATGCATGCATCAATTGAGGAGTAAAAAAACACAAACACTGAGGGAAAGAACTGCTATTTAATAAATTATTTTAATGAAGTTATATTTGATTATTTTAATGAATGTATTTTTTCGTGTGTCATTATTCCTTTACAGACATCACTTCACAATTTTTCCTCTTTTTATTTCTCATCATATACGTAGAAATCTTTAAAATTATTGAAATAGGAAATTTTAAATATTTGAAGTCTGAACTCTTGAATTTGAACAGCCTTGTTTTTATCCATTTGTTCTGATAACATTAAAATTAGTGCTTATTATGAGTTGCCCTACAAAGCAGCATGGGAGCCTTGGTAGCCTACGGTTATGGTCACGAAATCGGGGACGTATGTTTGGGTCCTGGTGCAACTAAAGACCTACTGTAGAAGGGGTCGATGCACGTTAAATCTTTCGAGGCTCAATGCACTCCCTTTGGTGAGGTGTGGTAACTAGAAGAGAGAGTGCCAGCTCAGGTGTCATTCTTCGCACTTGAACGAGAAGTAAAATACAAAATAAAATAAATAAAAAAAGTTCAATTCTTTTTTTTACAAAAAGGTTTTTTCAAGTAAAACAAGATATCAATCATTGGCAAGGCCAAGTAATTTTAGCGCGTTTTTCACATGTTGTATTTTACAATAATGCAACTAATGAACTTTTTAGTAACAGAAAGTAGTGTGTACTGTACCACTCCTTTTTTTGTGAAGATTTCCTCCAAAATGCAGGTAGATTTTTTTTTAAAAAACTTTTTGAAACAATAAATTTACTAGGTAAAATTTGAGAAAATTTTGTTATAAACTAGCGAAATTCAGGAAAATTTGTAGGAAAATTCGGGAAAACTATGGGAAAATTTAAATATGATTCGGCTCATCTAGGGCACAAATGCGACCAAATACCAAAAACCCGAGGTTAATTGGTTGCTTATTGGCTGAGAAAAAGGTACGACAAAATATGGAACGAAGACGAAATTTGCGTCCTAATAGCGCTTTTGTTCCACTACGTGAAAAACGCGCTAAGAACAGCGTTTGCTTTTTATGAGGATTCGGCAATACTTGAAAAGAGGTATGGAACGAAAAGTTGCATTTAATTCGAGACACCATATATTCTTCAAATTAACTTAAATATTTTTACTTTGATTAATACGCCGAAACACTAAAATACTAGCACAGTAAATGCGAGCTTCTCGCAGTAATCAATTTTACTCTTTCAAGACAAATTTGTATTTAGTTGAGTTTAAAAAAAAAAAATTGACCAGAGTGAACTAATTTGAATGCAGAGCATAAATAATTGAAAGGAATTAGTTTTTGTTGTGTTAGTCAAAAAAAAAAGAGACACAAAAATACTGATTAGAGCTTTAAAAGGGATCTTATTATAGCATTTAAGTGTATTTATTTTGAAAATTTTATTTAAGAATAATTTGAATTCAAAATTTTAAGCTCGAGTCTTTGATTCTGTCAGATGTTTTTTGAAAAACAGTAATTAAACAAAATTTATTAGTTAAGAGTTATATTGAAGCCGTATTATAAAGCGCCGCGAGAGTGCTATTGGCGACGGACCTCGTAACTTGGAACTTCGGAAAAGTGACAAGAATGATACCTGAGCTGGCAAAACTTCTCCAAACTACCACACCACTCCAACAGGAGGATTTTGACTCGACAAATTTAACATGCATTGGCCCTCTCTATACGGAGGATCTTCAGTGGTATCGGGACAGGTCTTGACCATAACTTAGTGGTTATGGTCACCGCAGCCCCCCGTTAATGTTAAACCGAATAACTTATAAAATATATTCTAACTACTGTTGCTCACACACAACAATTACACCAGATAAAATCAAAGACTCGATCTTAAAATATTAAATTAAAATTACTTTTAAAAGCGATTTTTCAAAAAAAAAAATGAATACATTTAAATGCTATAATAAAATCCTTTTTAAAGCTCTAATAATTATTTTTGTCTCTTTTGACCAAAACAACAAAAACTAATTCCTTCCAGTTATTTATGTTCTACATTCGAATTAGTTCATTGGCGAATTTTTAAAAAAAAACTCAACTAAATGCAATTTTGTCTTGTTAGAGTAAAACTGATAACTGCTAGAAACTCATCTGCCTTTACTGTGATAGACTTTTTGTGTTTCGACGTATTACACAAATTTTTTTTTGTGTGTGAATATTTGGGGTCTTAAATTAAATGCAAATTTTTCATTCCGTACATCTTTTTAAGCATTTCCATATTCTCATAAAAAGCAAATGCTGTTTTTTTACTTGTAAATTTTTTTTAGAAAAAGGAATTGAGCTTTTTATTATTTTTTTGCTTAAAAACACAAGACTTTAATTAGAAAATGATTGAATTCTGTTTCCGCATTACTTTCTCCTTAACTTATAATATATTTTGAGAACAAGTAACAAACCGATTCATTCATTGTTTCATTAATTCAAAAAGTTTATTTATAAATTAATAAAACTTTTATACCAAATAAGATTTTTTTTGATACAACTTTATTAAAAAGTTATCTTCAAACAAGTTTTAATTGCATATTATTGTTCAAAAACATTATCAATTTCATCAGTGAATGACACTGAACAAGAAACTGCAACTGTATAAATTGATTATTTTAGTTTAAAGTGAATAAAACGGCATGAATAATGATGCGTGTATAATTACTAAGAACTAGATCCTGATATTAATTACATTCAGTTGAATTCAACTGAAGCAGCCTTTCTCAATTTAACAAGGAGTTATATTTCTAACGTAGGAAAATTTTAAAGGAACCAGTTAGACTTAAAAAGATATCACTGTTCCTACTTAAAAACAAAGAGGCATTTTCAAACTATAAGGAAATGCAAGGAAAAATGGAATAAGCGTTAATTAATTAATTAATTCGTTTTGCGATAAGGAGTGAAACTGACGAATATGTTGAGCTAAATAATTTTAATGAATAAAAGTATCTTAAATTCAAAGCTCTCAAATGAGCTACCGAATTTTTAAAATGTATCTCCTCATCGTAATCACATTCGTTTTTCTTCATGATAATAATTTATTCAGTTTATATCAAGATAGGAAATATTTCTCCATTTCATTAGATAAAGTTTAAAGGATTGTGATTGTGTACGCCTTTCAAATATTTCAATTGAAGTTTGAATAGTTTCTATTTATATACTAGAGAAATGCAAGGGATTTTAGAAGAAAAAAATAAGATTCCTACATTAATTATTAGTATATGAATTTCTAATATTTTAATAGTGATTTTCAGATGCATAAAATAAAATTTGGTCTGCTTACTTTCTTGTTACATAAACAGACACAAATTTCCATTCAAGTTTCGTAAGCAGATGAAACTTTTGATTAATGCAGAGTTTGTAATTAAGGTGAAATTAGCTTATTTGTACAAAAATCATTCTTTTAATCAAAAAAAGTTCGTATATTTCCTACTGCAGAGTTCATTATTACTTTGTAGAGAAAGAGACATAAAGGAATTATTATATTAAGCTTACAAAACTACGGGGGGGGGAGTACAAGTTTTTAAAAATAATTCAAAGCATTTTTGTAATATCTGCTTGTTTCAATAGAATAATGATTGTGATAAATAAGGAAGTAATTTACAAAAGAATATGCTTATTTAATAAGTTATTTACTTTTTCAATATGCGTATTCATTAAAAATTCAATGTATAATAAAACAAAGATATTTACTCTGGACACACATTCATGATTACTTTTATAATCTTTCAAGCTATAAACCCTGAGAAAAAGAATGATGGATCCGGGAACCGAGAATATATCAGTACAAAAATAAAGGGAGCTTAACGAAGAATTTTTTTCCTTCCAATAATATAACACTGTGTGTCATGCCATCATTTTTTTACCAATTACGAAAGGATCCAGTTTCTCAGTGGACTTGGCAATTTCAAAAGTTAATTGAGTAAATTTAATTTGGGTCCGTCATCTTCCTGTGACTGCAGTGTTGGTAGCGAGAAAAGTGTTGAATATGTGCTTCTGTTTTACTTCGCCAACGAGAGAGAGTTCATAAAACTGACACACACTTAAAGGCATTAATATTAATTGGCCACCAGATTTTCCTCTACTTGTTTCCAACAGAAAAAGTTCCTTTGATTATTTTTGTAAATTCATCCTAAATATGAATGCAATCCATCATATTTTTAAAAAATTATCTCTTTTTTTAATTCATTTGGTAATGTATTTCCGTATATCACATGTTTCTTGTAGAGCACGGAAAATTATTGATGTTATAATAAAATATACCTACTAGACCTACACCTATAATACCAACTGGATTTGTAATATTCAATTATTTACTATCCCGGATTCCACAAAATAATTTTAAACTCGTTTGTACAATGTTTTGAAAAACTAAAATAGGTTTTATAATAGTTTATTCCCCTTTTTATTTGTGGAAAAAACACTTAAAATGAAGGAGGGGAAACAACTTATCGACATATCAACAGATTCGAAAAATCCAATTCAAGCAGTGAGTGAGTGAATATTAACGTCACACTGTTCAGCTACACGAGGGCTTTTGGTGACGGACCTCGTAATTTTGAACCATGGTCAAGTGACGAGGATGACACTTGAGCTGTATGTGTGCGTGGCATCCCCTCTCCTAACTACTACATCTCACCAATGGGAGGACGTTTTATAGCTCTCAACAGATTTAACGTGCATCTCTCCCCCTATACGGTGGGTCTTAAGTGGTACTGAGCTTGTACTCATGACGTGCCTGCCATGATCCGATACCTTGACCACTAAGCTACCGCGGTCACCCAATTGAAGCAAGAGCGGCTCTTAAGTTTAAGGTTTAAAACTCATGCAAAATACATAGGATTTCTCATTCAGCTATAAAAAATTTCTTGTCATTCAGAACAATACATTAAAATGAAAAGTATTTCTCAACGTAAGTAGCAACAGAAAAAGTATAAAAACAAATTAAACACAGAATATGAAATGACGATGCAGATAATTTGAATAAACCTAAACTTCGACAGTGTTTGTGTAAAAAAATGCAAGCTCATATCCCAGTTTCTAAATATAAGGCATGGGTAGGTGACACTTGTGGATAACAAATGAATATTATTCATATATAATGAGTAAATTATATTAAACTTATATATTAAATTTTCTTATAACAAATACAATAATTCTTTAATTGCCCTTACATAAAGTACCTAAAATGTGTGTGTGTGTGTGTGTGTGTGTTGATCAACTTTAAGTATTGTTTTAAGATGTATTCTTCTTAGTGGGGAATATATAGAGTTTCCCCCAAACACCTCATAGTTCTGTGCCGAAAATGTTTGAGTGAGTGAATGAGTGAATATTAACGTCGCACTATTCAGCTATACTTAAGGGCTTTTGGCGACGGACCACGTAATTTTGAACCATGGTCAAGTGACGACAAAATGTTTGAAGACCACTGCTTAGTTGATTCAAATACATCGGAAAGTGGAATGAAGAACGAAGATCTGTTACAATTCAAGGTGCAAAGAAAAATCAAAATTAACATAAATGATTCAATTTATACTTTAAATATTATACTTGACTTCAATTTAACTTTATTTAATTTAATCACCAGACGTATAGTTCTCATTTGAATGAACCAGGCACATCATAATATTAAAATGGTTGTAGCATTTGTGAATGACTATCAATTAAAATGAAAAAAAAAACCGTTCGCTTGAATGAGGAAGCATTAAGGACATTAGATAAAACCATTAATTAGCATTCTACAAGAGGTGCGTTATGATTTACATTTCTTCATTATCAAACTACCGTCTTCGTTGCATTTCGGTATCTTCGTTAATCTGGGATTTCGTAACACACTCTGAATATCGCCCAAAACGAAAACTATGTGAATCACATGGAAAAGCTCGCATGAATACATGTATCCTTCTAAGCTAAGGTAATTTTCATTTAAGTTGCGGGACATTGATAGGGCTTTAGACTCGGTTAAACTTGAATGTCTTTCACTTGATTTCCGAGAGGGCTTGTCTGGGGACTCCAGGGACACGTTCCAGTTCCAGTGAAACTATCGTAGTATTAATCCTCCCTGGTTGTCGCCATAGAAGAGCAGGGAGTGATAAAACGACGAAGGAACCAGAGAGGGAGTGGTGATTTAAAACCGGAATCAGTAATAGAGCAGAACTTGGGGCAATGGTGCGAGTCAAGTGAAGGTATTAGGAAAAATGGCCCTATTTCACAGAGAAGTAAAAATAACTTTCGCTTCCAGTAAGGGTTGAATAAGGGGCCCAATGAAGTATTTTTATTTTCGGAAATCTGCGCGTGTTACTGAAATTATCATAAGGGTAAACTAGAGATTAGAAATTATGGAAAATGTTCTGTGTGATCTTAATTTTAAAGGCATTTTAATGAAATATTTGAGTATTAATACGTTGCTTCGACAGTTTTTCACATAAAATGGGAAGAGGTGTAAAAGAACGTAGACTATCCCGTCCCTTAAGTAGAGACATATTTGCAAGTTAAGCTGCTGACTAAAATAGTTTTTAAAAACAGTATTCCTTAAAAAATTACATCTCTGGCATGAAAGGCGTATTTTTGAAATTTCAAAAACAAGAAAATATACACAATTATTTATCATAAATATACGTATAAATACATTTTATAATTCGTTACGTATATTTGAAAAGGGCGAATAAATTTATTCAAGTTAATTTTAGTTATATTCTCTTTTTTATACCGAACCATTATTATATATACTGCACAAAGATGAGAGATAGTATAAAATTTTTGCCCTGTGTGAAAATACCAGTTGTTTGATTTAAGCAAAAACATTTCCCTATTGGTATATAAATATGAATCTAAATCTATTCTTGTAAATATATAAATGAAGTGTATAAAAATCTGACTTGTGTTTGTATTACTAAAATAGAATATGCAGATACGTTTTTAAAGAATACACATCCATAAATTTTACAATTGTTTATGCATTAAATGTCAAGTAAATATACGAAATTTAACTAACTTTATTTTTAAAAAATCACCAATTTTAATTTAATAATTTAATTCCAAAAGAAACATTAATGAAAGTTAATGAAACCGAATATATAAAAGGCTAAACATTTGAAATTTTGCTTAAAAATTCATTGTAAGAAGGAGGACATAAAACGAAATGTTTCATTCATAAATCCTGATTATACCTTTTGAAAATATCACTCGAAATGAACCTAAAATTGAAACCTTTTTGAGATTTCTTTAAATTTTCTTTTCTTACGTTGGTCAGTTTCTTGCTTATGAAATAGTTTCAATTGTATCTTATAGTTTATTTAAACTAATTAATGTCAAATTTGTATTAATGTTATTTTGAGTCTGCACAATATATACTTCTATTGTGTGTGAATATTCTTTATACTTCTTCTCGTTATATTTCTATTTGTATATTTTTTTTATATAATTGTAACCATACATCTAGAAGAAAATTCAAATAGAATTAAAGTTACGGTATATTATTATAAGTAGAATAAATATACATTGCAACCACAATAAATATTTACTTGGACACTAACAAAGCATGCAAGTAATAAGAACATAACTTGACATCATTTCCTAATTGAAATTTAAAGCAATTAAAATTTTAGTTTGTGTTTATTTATTTTTGAAAGAAATTTAAATATAATATAAAGTTTTCTCATTAAAATGATCAGAATTCCAAAAATTGAACCAACTTTTAAAATGAATATGAGAAAAACTCTGCATTTGTTGAGTGATTGATTGAATTTTTTTCGTAAATTTTTGTAAGGTAACTTCCTACTCAACATATTTCCGCAGGTAAAAAAGTTATTACCTTTGACCTGTCACTAATAATTTATTAAATGTTTATGTAGAAGTGTTACGTATTGTTTAGTGCTTGTTTGATTGTTGTCATCCTTTTTTAATAAAAACTATTTCCAATTTAGATCAAAGAGTCTAACATGGTATATACATGTTTCGTATTTCCCAATTCAGCATCATACATTTTTTTTCCGAGTACAAAAAGTATGATTACTTCACAGCTAGTTAGTCCCAAACATGCAAAGAATATAAGATGATATAAAAAGATATTGAATTTAAGGATTGCGTGACTTAAACAGCAAGTTATTTCAAAAATAGATTTTTTTTTAACTCAGGTTCTACAGTTTTCTTTTGTATTATTTTTATAAAAAACAGGTTTATATTTTAATTTAGAAAAATTAATGAATATGGATTTTTTGTGTGTATTTAACTTCAATCCATTAAACAATTTAAGAAAACAATTCATAAAGATACAACTATGCGTACCGTCATAAAGTTTTTACAATATTGTATTCTAAGGCCTTAAAAATATTTTAAAGGATTTCACATCTATTATGTGAGTATTTAGTTTTACAATTCTGTGTTTTAGCACATTTTCTATTAAAACTCTGCAATCAATGAATGTTTTATTGGCTTTTAAAGTAGCATATTGTTTGCATCGAAGAGCGATGTAAAAGAGGGACAATATAATTGAGACCATTTTTTTTATATTAAAGCATTTCGTTCAATGGTGTAACTTTTTTTGGAAGATAAATTTCATTCATAAAACAAACATTTTTTACGACGCTGCAAACAATTGAAGTTCTCAAATTGAAGCAATTCCTTTTGTATGTAATAATAAGTTAAACAAACTGGTTAGTTTTTCAACTGTAAGCAAATATATGTTCCTCATTTTTAATCTACACTTAACTTGAAATTTGCAAAAAATATGCGACAAAAGTTAATGACATTAAAAAAAATTAAAAAAAGAAAGCTTTGTATAAAATGTTTTAGAAAATTTGTTTTTTAAAGCTTACAAAAGTATACAAATAATTATTTGTTGCAAACAATTAGCTGTCAATAATTTGTAATTGTTGTTGCTAATAATTTATAAATAATTGTATTGTTTATAAAAATAATTCTAGTTTCTTTAAACTAAATATTTTAGAAAATATTAGTATTCATGTGTTAACTTGAAATAAATGTATTTAGACAGCCTGTGAAATCTATATATAATAGGATTTTATTATTTAAAAGTGCTTTTTTTAACATATACATTTTATTTAAGTGCAAGCTTCTCTTATTCAATAACGATTTTTATAAATTTTCTTCAGTTTTAACAGGTAAAATCTTGAAAGTGCTGATCTGTAATATCTGATTCTTCATTCGATTTCGCAAATGTATTCATCCCATGCTTCCCACTTAGAAACGAAACAAAGCAAATTGTTTTTTCTTTCACAAAACATACAACGCATGCTCAATATTGTTCTAGGAGTTAAGAAATCATACTCTAAATTTTACCTTCTAAAAATGAATCCTATATATGCTAGCCGTGTTACCCACCCACTTCATAGGGGATTTCATAATGTTGTATGACTATATACTTTTGAAGCTTTTCGTAACTCCTAGAATTAAGCTTTCGATTGTGTTGAAAAACATTCTTACAGCTATCGTCTCTTGATGTAAAAGGAACAGAACTTGCATTTGTAAGACACAAATATAATTATCTCTTACTTCCCCGCCCTCTCTGCAAAACCCGTTCTTATCAGATCTCTTCTCTACAAAAGAAACATATTTGCCAAATTTCAAATCTGTACGTCTAATAGTTCAAAAACGAAACATTTTAAACACACAACGCTCCCTTAACCTCTTGGGAGTCTATTTCTTCAAAACCTGTTCTTATAAGATCTCTACTCAAAAAAAAAAGAAAGAAAGAAAGAGAAAGAGTGAGAAAGAGAGAAAAATGATTAGAGCAATTCTCAAGTCTTTAGGTCTAATGGTTCCTCGTAGGATATATTTCGAGTAATGCTATTTATTTATAAGTCAAGAATAAAAATTAATAGTTCTTTCATCTTTCTCTATTTATATATTAATTATTTTAGTCTTTTTCCAATACTGGTTGGGGAGAATATACATATACTCACGTTTATAAGGATAGTTTTTTTAAAAGAAAAATAACCCGAGAACTCTATTGTAAAAAATGTCACATAAAATTCGTAATTTAGGGAGTTTCGTGTTTTTGCATTATATTTGAGATTTATTCTTACAAAAATATTTTATATTTCAAAAAATATATTGTCAAAGATTATTATGATCTGTTCATTTTGAGTCAAAATTTTACAAAAATTCAGTTGTACAGTAAGAAATAAGAAAAGAGAATGATTCTAGACTTAATATTATCTTTAAAAATAACACATGCATAATATAAAATCTCTCTTTAAAAAAAGGCTTCCATTTTTCGTCGAGCATTAATTTGGCTTACTCATAAATCACACGAAGTAAGATTGCGTTTTAAGAAAGTACATTCTGTAATAAAGAATCATCTTAAAGTATTTTCTATGTTCGCAGCACTGATAATAACGGTTTTTTTTCCAGCCTTTATCTTTCACCGTTAAAAACTTTGTACTTTTACTTGTCAAATCTCTTCCTCCAATAAACATTTTTACGGTTCCCTTCCGAAGAAAGACATACAGTTAGAAGAAAATCCTTTATACCATATATCTAGGAAAATTCGTGTCCTTTGGAAAGAACCAGAACACACACACACACACACATTCACCAATTACCAATCGGCTTTCTACTTCCTTTATATATAGACTTTATATTCATGAGATTGTGGGGTATTTGGGATTTCTGCTTTCAAGATTTCAACATTCGGTATTCCGCTTTCCGGAACGCTAGACCATTGGGATTTTGACCTTCCAGGATTTCAATATTTAGGATATGCGATTGCATCTCCAGGGATTTTGATAAACTCCGTAAAAGTAATCGTACTTTATTTCGTGATCTGGTTATTATTAAAATCTCCAAGATAAAAGTATTTCTTGAAGGTCAGGTCCCTGAAAGTAATAAAATCTAACATTGTTTGATTTTGGATCGCATGAATACGTTTTCATAAAACGAAATTTTAAAATAAATTTCGTTCAAAACGATGAATATAAGAATAATTGTATACAAATATTTGATTTTGAGAAAGGAGAAATGAGATATTTTATTACGGCAATGAGAGTATCCGAATGTCTAAGTGTGGTTTTACCAGAACCACATAACCGTTAAAATATTCCCCAGAATAACGTAATATGATACTTGAGTTGTTTTTTTTTGTACTTTTTATGCGAAAAAAAATCTTTTTAATGCAGGAAAACAGTTTTAAATAAGTTCTTTTCTGAACTGGTCACTACAAGTTATCTTTAATATATGAAGATGATTTCTCTCTTGTATTAACTCAATAACGCACACTTATTTTTTTTAAAAAAATCAACAAAATATGTAAATAAATGTTTTTTTTTATTTAAGAAAACACATTTTAGAACTTATGGCCGAAAATAAAAATATACAATCAATCAAAATTTTCATTTTAATTTCGGATTTTGATCCACATTGTAGATAAGAGTGGATATTGTAATTTTGCACTTACATCGACTTTTATTATATTTATTTCGCAAATAGTTACTCCGAAAAAACATTTTATCAGTCAAAATATTTATTTATACTTTTTCAGCAGAAATATTAATATTAGTAGCATTTATTTAAAAAATTTTATTCAAATTTTTTTTTTGTCTGATATATTTGGAAGAAAGGTGCAGCACACATAGCCCATCATTGCAGTTAAAATGTATATAACGACTATGTTTTTTTCCCCTTTTTTCCTTTGCTAACCCTTTTGGCTTAACACAAAGCCTATTTATCTTGTAGGAGCTTCTTTTTTATGTTAATGGAACAAAACTGGGAAAATATGACGTTCCGTTAGTTGTAGAATTCCAGAAGATTTTGGTCTACCCGATTTTTTTATATTTGTATCGCTATGATACAAATATAAAAAATTTGTTATAAAGACTTAACAATATTTGTTAAGTCTTCCTACTAATTTGCTTGTAAAATCTGAAGATTTTCCCCTGAATTTCTTTAAACAAAACATCTGTGTTCTAAAAGCTGATGTCTTGCAAATGAAAAGAAATACTTTTTAATAATATTTATCTAAGCTATATATATAATAATGAATTTTATCTAAATTTACGAAATCACGGCAACAGGTCGAAGTCAGTCTCAGAGCGCAGATGGTGATCGCTTATATACGAGTGTGAAAGTTATAGCAGCTTAAAATACGACTCCTCACTTAAAATGCGACTTCATTTATGCAATTGAGGGGCTAAGATATACCTCAAAATACCTGTTACATAAGGTATACACATATTTTTTAATTATTTTGGTCCATTTTCTTTTAAAAGTTCAAATTTGTAAAGCTGTGCAGTCTGTGTTTTGTAACTGTATTATAAATGTGCATATTTATTTCTACGAAAGAAGGAATTTGCTTTGAAATTCTTTGGAAATTTCATGCTATTTCTCTTTCACTGTTTTTCAGAATCCATCAATCGTGGTATACGCTTAAAAAAAGCTTTTTTTCCGCCTACAAAAAGCACAATAATCTATAGGTGAAACTTCAAAGTATTTTGCAGGAATGTGTAGAAAATGCATGTATGCAATCCCTCTTGTCAGTTTTTATTTTTTCAAGAATTGCAGCGGAAGTTTTCCTTAATCATTGTTTAGATGTATTTTCACTTTTTCAAAGTCGTTTCTACCTTAAGAGTATTGGACTTAAAACATACTCCGAGTTAATTTAAACAATATTTTCCATTTTTCTTATTTTTAATTTTCATTTGAAAGAGAAACTTCCTATCTTTATAAAACTTTCTTTACGGAAACTTTGGTTGCTTTCTTTGTTTTCAGAACCAAGTTTGGACATTTTTTCTCTAGATTTTTTAAGTAAAAAGGTCTTTTTTGTTGTAGGTAAATCCACTTTTCCATCAAGGTGAACAATGTTTATCTCCGTCTATCTCTCCTGCTGAATGGATTTAATTCGTTGCACTGAACCACATGCTTTTTTTTAAAGCTGTAAATCTTTGTTTACTCTTTTGTTTATTGTTGCTACAGATGTTTATTATTGATTTCTGCATCGGTGTACTTTATTTTGTTTTTGTTACTATTGACTTCATTTTAGAAACATTCGAAACTATACTTAGATTTTTAAGTGATTAATTTAGAATATTATTGCTAATAGTAGTAAAAATGATTTATGAAAATTACCCTTTCCTTTTCTATTTTTCTGATTCTTAATCTTGTTTACTTTGGTTTTAGAAATTTGGAATAAGAATATTTCTTCTTAGAAAATACAAAAATACAATCCTTCAATGCGCAGTTTGCTTACATCCGTCATTTTAAAAGAAGGATAAATTTGAAATTTCAGACGCAAATTTAAATTTCCAATAAGTGTTTGCCGAGAATTTTTTCATCCAAAATATTTACAACTTTTAAATCTTTTATTGAAATCATTCTAAAATGTGTAAGCACTCTCAGTATTTTTGTAAAAATGTGTTGCTTATTATAAAAAATGTCACAAAATATCAGATTTTCCCACATTAATCTCGAACAATAATCGACAGTTACTGTGAATTTTGCAAGCAATATATTGAAATCCGAAGTTGTCAAACAATCTTTTTAATAATATTTCAATTGGGGACCTTAGGGTGTATTATTTTAATGGATATTATTCAACTCCTTAAGGTTGTTTTAAAACTGAATTATATAGTGAAAGACACAAAGGGCCTATACTAATAAATGTTAAATATTTGTTAAATACATTTTAGATCTTTTTGCGAGACCGCTCAAAAGTTTAGATGGATGTACATGTTCATAGAGGCATAGATACATTAATTCTGGTATAGAAATCATTGATAACAGTGATAACAGTTTTAAATTAAGGTTCAAGAAAAAACTACTAATTGGAGAAGAGGTATACCTGTCACAATGGGCTATCCGTCAAGTCAATCTTCTGTAACTCGGTTTTTTATATCCAGCGAAATTGGCACTCTGAGCTAAAGCAACTCAACACCACAAATGAACGTTACTACTAAATAGGATATAAATAGTTAGTGAGACGGAGAATAGATTTCGGGAAAATATAACCTTGCTAGCTCTTTCTGAATTGCAATTGATTGTTCCTGAATTATAGACCGAAATTATAGTCGTTTAGCTATTAGAAAATTTCTCATGGGCGAGGTTCTGAGGTTGCATCTCATTAAAGATGAGTACCTGTTATTTATTGCTAGTTTATTGTCGCGTCTACATATAGCATAATCTGGTTCATCATTAGATTAATAAAACTGAATTATTATGTGATTATCTGTTTGTATCCTTTCGAGTCCAATTTAATGGCTTCTCAATCACTTCCGAATTTGGATCTCCCGAGAATCTGGTTAATAAACTTGACTTTCACCTCAGCCAACATGAGGTGGAGGTATCGCTACATATCTGCATTAGAAAATTTTTCTGATTTAAAACTCCATTATATTCTCTGCTCACATTTAAATGACGTGATATTAAAAAAAGTTCTATTTTAATAACTTTGAATTTAAGAAAGCATGTCAAAAGTAAAAGTTCAGTTAATCTGAATATGTGTATTTTATTCTAATCCTATAATAAGGGTCTTAAAGTACTAAAACACAATTTTCTTCTGGGCCATTAAAAAAATCTGCAATGAATCTACATTTTGGGGAAGCAAATATATACTTTTTACTTAAATATTTTCTTACGTATTTTATTTTTTCTGCTGCTTTATTTACAGAAGTACATATATTTTTTGAATGCCAAAAATGTAGAAAAAGATTCAAAGAAATAAGATCATCGATCAAATGACGTGATTAAAATCGCAACGATCCCTTAAAAACTGTTTTGATAAATGCTTCGTTCCAAATTGTATTGCAATATATCAAAATATACCTCATAACGCGCCTCCCACTAATTTCAACTGTACAATCATACTGATGGAAGGGAGAACTTTATGTAAATTTGAAGACTACTAAATAACATTTCTGTAAAATATAGCTGATCCAGTATGGGAATGGCGAATATTTAAAAATTATTATTGAAAGAATATGAAATAAGAAATAAAAAGTAGAACTAAAAAAATGAAATTTGGTTTTATGAAATAAAAGTTTTAAAATAAACTTATTTGGAAATTCAGATTAATTTTTTTTTGGAAAAGAAATGATTTATTGCTATTTAAAACTCAGGTACTCCAACCTCCAGTTTTATCAATTGAAATAGTACTAATGGTGTAAAGTTAGAAATAGAAAATGAGTGTTTTGTACTAAATTAATTCTTTTTCTTATGATGTATTAATCCCTTAACAATAATAATAATAAAGTTTTGATGTTTGATTTCTGGTAACAAAAAAGTATTTCGTAATACATGCAAAGTTTATAAGAAAAAGCCTCGTTAAAAAAATAGAGAAAAATTTCGAAAAAGAGATGGAAAAAAAAAGCTCTAGAAAATGGAATTTCCAACCAGAATTTTTGGAAAAAGAAGGAGTAAAAAATTTGACTTTCTTGAGGAAAAATTTAAAATAGAGCTTTTTTTTAAATAAAATTTCTGAAAAATTCCGGAAGAGTAAAATAACTGACTTTCTGAAGACAATTTTTGTTTAAAAAAAATTGGATTTCCCTCAAAGAAAGTTTTGAAAAAAAAAACAGTAAAAAATTTTTCTTTCTAAAGTAAAAAGAAAGTTAGAAAAAGAGAATTTCGAAAAAAATTAGAAATAAAAATTTTTTTTAGTTTAATTTTTTGAAAAAAATTTTCAAACAATAATCTACAAAAATAACATAGAAAAAAAACCATATATTGGACGAAAAAGTCTGAAAAACATGGCACTATTAAATTCTTTCAACTATTGAATTACAATTTATCGTAACTTCCTTTTAAAATCTAACAATGAATGAATGTCTCCGCAACAAAAGCTAAATGGTGACTAGTAGCGTGTTGGACTGAGTTATCGCACAAATATAGTTCCGAAAACTTTCTCTCCCTCCTCTTTCACTTCCGAGAAAAAATGATGGAATTACTAGAGAAAAAAAATGATTATTGGTGGCAAATGTCAAGAAAAATGTTTCTTTAGAGATTATCTTGGTTTTGTTTTATGTCTTAACCCTAACTTTTCACTATGACATTAGTTTTATACATTTACACTTGTAGGCTTCAAAATGTGAGAATTTTTTTCTGTAAAAGAGAATGATACACGTATTTATTTGAACTATTTTAGTGCGGATGAATTTAACTTACAAATAATGTACATTATTTATGACGCAATAATCAATATTTCATTTCAATTTTCAGTAAAATTGTAACTCATAATTGAAGTATTAACTTCAACTGTAGTTGGTCCCTTCAGTGTAAAACATAATAATAAAGTAGTAAATTATAATCAGAACCCTTCACTGTTCTAATGTTGCAGGGACTGTGACATATGATTTTTAAAATTCTGTGATTTATATTCAATTTGAAATGAAATGTATTATTGTTCATCCAAGATATTTTCTAAAAAAATTCATTAACAGTTTGCAAACATTACATTACAAATTTTGAACTGACTATTGATAAAACAGTCTATTGTTTATTTTTTTCATTTGAAATCCAGAATATGAAATTTTACAATATGTCAGCATTTCATTATCTTTTCATTCTATTCTATATGGATTACAATAGTATGTATTCAGAAAATTAAGCAAAACAAACATTTTTCACTCTTGCATTTATGTATTTAAATACACAAATAACATAAAAAGTAACAATTCGGTGAATAATATTATGATTCTTAAATAGAAAATTCAAATTTGACTAATGTTTAAGAAAATGCACAACTCCAAAGATAAATCAATATTACTTAAAGACACTCTAAAAGTAAATCACTTGAATATCTGGGATAATACATATTTCCTTAAAACATTTTTTTAAATTGCAAAGCAGATAGAACTTTGAATTTAATTAGTGTCATTCAAGAAAAGAATGTCCCCCATCCCCTCACTAAACGTTTTCGGTGGTATTTATATTTAAAAGGATTTTTTCTTTAATCACATAGGGCTAATTTCTTCGTAAAATTTATCATTTCTTTATCATGTATTTTTATTACTTATTTTTATACATGTATATTCTTTCTTCCTTTTTGATTTTTTTGTACTGTGAAAGTAAGATATTGAATATCTTTGATGTTGTTAAAAAGGTTATGTGTAAAATAAATTTTTTTTTTTCAAAAACGAAATAAATTTTCTATATTAATTTGCTAGCTACATATTCATGCAACGATACTAATTTCTGAAAGAAAAGTGAGCTTGGGAGTTTAACTCAAAAATTCTTGTTTTTAATTTCGTTCTGCAGCTCGTTTTACTTTTGGAGCTCAAAAAAGATAATTGTATTAAACTTTGTGCAGAGGGCATTGAACTGATTTTAAAGTGCATTTAGAATTCAGAACGAGTACTTAAAGCTAAGGTTAAGAAAGCTGAACCAACTAGCTAACCTAAACAAGACAAAGATGGGAAGGAAGTTAACAAAAAGAACACGAAAACAGACCACAGAAGTTTTCCAAAATATAGTAAAACAAGAATAAAAAATCGTACGGAAACTACATGGCTAGAAAAAAAGAATCGAAACAAAAAATAAAATGGGTGGCTGAGGTAAACAAAACTTTCTTACTAGAAGCATGCAAATGACAACACGTGTTTAAACTAAACCCTTTCGCTAGAACCCAAGCGTTGTTTGCCCGAACCTTTGCTCTTCTCTGGTGGCTCTGCCATCACAGAACTAACCAAAACTTCTTTCTTCTCGCTTGTATGATAGAACATGTCCCACAGGACATCGTAGCGGCACTGGAGAGGAATCATAGAAGAAATAAACCATTCCAATGTGTAGGAATGTACTTCCAGTAAAAGCCATTGGACTCCGAGAAAAAAGAATTCGGGAGAAAGTATTTTTCCAAGTCTAACATAAATTCCTGGCTTCTCGGTAAAAGCAGATGTTAAGTACATTAAATTCGGTTTCCGTTTCCTTCGTATGGTTTAAGAGTTTTCGTGATTTTGTGCCATATGTGACACCCAGTCGAAGCAAATGATTGTCTGAATTGAATTGTATTGGCACAAAAAACGTATTTCCTATCTATATTTTTAAAAGTGGTAGTTGCCAAAAAAATGACAAAATCCGAAAGAGGGTATCTAAGAATATTGTAATATCGTACAAAATTTACGTATCACTTATATTAGAATTATGCAATATACTATGAATTTGAACGCAAACTTTATATATAAATTTTTCTCTCCCGCAAAGTAATTTTTGAGTTCTTGTAGAAAAATAATAAAAAAAAAAAAGAAATGTTAACTAAGCTTTTAACAAATTTTTAGAATACTCGAATTGTATCGAAGCAAACTCTTCATAATGTGAACAATCATGAACTGTATATTTTTATTACAAAACCTGTGTCATGTAATTTTTCGTTAATTATTCTAAAATTCTTGAATAATTTATTAAAAGTGTTTAAGAGAAAATTATTGTAAAATTTTGAGAAACTGCAGCTATGTATCACAGAACATAAATAGAAAAATTTAGGACTATTTCAAATTAGCCTTTAATTATTTAAATAATGTAATTTCTGTTAAAACAACGTAATTTTAATCTTAGGAAAGACATTTTCTGTGCAACCATTTTTATGTACCTTTAACAGGTGTTCATTATAGATCGGGTATAACAATGACAACTTTAAAAAGAAATTAAAAAAAGAAATGAGTATAAAAATTGGACATAAATATATCGAAAATTTGTTTATTTAGAAGAAACGACATCCTAGATATACACTATTTTTTCAAAATCCTGGGATAATACCTCGAACAAATAACTTCAAAGCATAACAGCACTGCACACGTACGTTTAAAGTTTCTTCGTAAATAGGGAGTGCGCGTTATACGGTGAATATACCTACAAATAAAAAAAGCAGCTTGAAAGAGTAGGTGAGCGTTATATATATATATATATATATATATATACATATATAATTCATAAATATACACAATATAGTTATAAACCTAAGATTACGGGTCAATACAGTACATAAAAAGTATATTAGCCACAGTAGTACTAAAGCAAACTCCAAGCCTTAGGAACCAGGACTGCAGGTTTAAGCAAAGTTTGGCGGCAAGCCAACCTTCACTTGTATTTACCAATACTCTGGGTCATAGGGAAAGTAAGAAATGTCACAAGAGAAGTTTAGTTATTACAAATAAAACCACAATCTACTAATATAAAACGATAAAATTATAGCCTATAATAATTACTAGTATATTTTAAAAAGCAATGTTATAAACAATTAGATGAAAAAACTTACCACATGAGTAGGCAATAACCATTTTTCTCGTGGACAGAAAGGAGTATATCAGTAACGCATAAAATTAGTTAGTTTTGATAAAATAACATTATATATATACATTCAAAAACTCTAAATATTGTTTTAAAATTTATAGAAAATGAAAGTATAACCTAGACATATACAAGAATTTTATATAAAATATATTATTATTAATTTATTTACCCTGTGGCTCCATCTATCGATTAACCGTACAACTAATTAAAAAATGCTATCGTTATTACTTATGTTATTACACTGATAACTGATAAACTTACACTGAGAACTGTAAATAAAATTATTATTGTAATAAAATTATATATATACAAGCATGAGTTTACAATAATTTTCTTCCTCTCTCTTCTTACAACTGTCTTAATTAAATTCAGTATCTTTTCTAAAAGTAGAAAAAGGAAACAATTCAGTCGAAATTCGCAGTGTTACATGAAAATTATTTTAATTAACATTCTTTGCATCTTAATTCTATAAATATGTTTGCCTTTGAGAATAAAAATTGCCAGTTTGTAAATCAAGATTTTATAATAGGCATATGGGAAAATTTTTGAAGAGATGTGAAACATCCAATAGCATACTAAAAACAACACTTAAAAGACATGCTGATGAAATAACAAAAATTCTAATAATTAAAAATAGTTAAACAGGTCAGTTACAATTAGTATAATTATAGCATTTAATTAAGTAAATTAATTTGAATCAATTTAATTTATTTAGTTCTGTGTAATATTTAAATATGAAAGCAATGATTTGTCAGCTTATATGCATTTTTATGCTTTGCAATAGCTATATCAGAGCAGCGTCTATTTATTTAAAATATTTCCACACTTACTGATGAATGAAAAATACACAAAAAGACAATAATGCTTAATTATTAGCAAAGACGAAATAAAATTTCAAATTAAGTTTACGTTGTAAAAAAAGTTCTCGGTTATAGAAATTTGAAAAGTTCAATTGTAAATATGTGCCTGTGGCAGTTTTTTAAAATATTATATACAATAAAGCTCTGTTGCTAATTTATGAAATAAATGCAAACTTTTTATAAGAATTAGAAATTTTAAACTTTTAAAATATAGCCATGATGGAAAAATTACATAAAAATTCCCATATCTTCAAAACTCAGCTCATTTCTGAAGCATTATAGTGAAGAGAAAAAGAATCAATTTAAACTAAGGAAAATATTTGAATAGAGATTGTGATATCATAACATTTCAAAATTTTTTATTTTTTATATAAAGACAAATTTCTTCTCCTGAAAATGATTCTATCAATTAATGATTTCTTACTTCTCGAAGTTAGCTTAAAAATGTATTATTAGAATCGATTAAGTACACTTTATTTCAATGAGAAAAACATGAATTTTCTCATTAAAGGAAGATATAGAACTATATTTATAAGAAATATTGCAAAATTATACTACATATGGCTGAAACAAATTTATATAAAGCAATTGCTAAATATAAATTTTAAAAAGTTAAACTCGATTTTATTAAGAAAATCGTTTAAAGTACGTATTTATTTTTTTAAAAAGAACTTTTGAGGATGTTTTTTAAATCACTAATTTATTTCAACATATTTTGCATAAAATTTTTATTTCCATCAACATATCTTTGAATTTATGATAATGTCAAATTTAAAATGAAACAGAAAATAAATATTTCTTCATTGCATGTTACTTTTTATGTTTTTTCAGACAAAACAAAGGGATTTTTTTTCTGTGAACATAAAGAAACAAACGCAAAAATTATTCTTCGTAGAATATTTTATGTCACACAGAAATCATTCTTATTATTGATAAAATAAATATTCAAATTCCCAAAAAACACCTCGGATGAAATCAATAATTAAAGACTTTATATTTTGCGAGAGGCAGAGAGAGAGAGAGAGAGAGAGAGAGAGAGAGAGAGAACTTCAATTACTTCCATTAAGTGCATCCGAAGCCATTGCTGGTATCTTTATCCTTATTGATTATTATTAATTTTATACAGTTCCTATTTGTGTGTAGACAAATCTGCAGGGGAGTATTTTTATACAAAAATATTTATCTCTATAGCAATATAAAAGTAGTTTTTCTTGTGATTTTTAATGTTATTTGTGCCTCTAACTTTTTAATGGCTTTTATTTAAATCATTTTATTGTGATTTGTTTCGTTATGAAGCGTTGAGAGGTTTCCACTGCTCTTTCTGTAGATAATTCTAAAATAATTATTGTAAATTTTTCGACCTATTGTCAGGCATAGCCTTAAATAGAAGTATAGCGTTATTTAAATATGCGACCGTTTCATTTTTCCGTCACCAAATTACGTTAAAATATACATCAATTCACCCAATGAGTGGAGATCCTCTTTTGGCTTGGTTGATAAAGCGTTTGTTTTTAAAGGCACTGATGAAATTAATTTGCTTGATAAAATCATTATGGAACCGTTAGTATAATATAATATGCATTAATGTTTCTATGTCTTTCTTTTCTTCCTTTCAAATATAGCTTATAATTTATTTATTAAAACTAAAAGATGTCAGAAAATATTTTTAATTTAATATTTAGCCGTACTGAAATACTGTCTTATTTGTAGAATGTTGAAATATATGCCCCAGTTTATAATTTATTTTAACTCCTTCATGCTTGGTGATATATATAATGTACCACCAATTCTTAATAGTTTATTGCACATAAAACGTACCACTTGTTTCAATGCCTTAGAAATTGAGGCTAGATGGTACATTCTCTGAACCACCACAAAGGTCAACTCCTAGCAGTTACTCAACTTTCCAACAAATGTTAGAAGCTAATTGTGTTAAATGGGTTGATGCAGTAGTTCATTCTTTGATCAGGTGTGAGTCTGCTGAGTGGTATTTTTTTGGAAGTGACTGTTTTGTGCAGTTTTAAGTGTAAATGAAAACGTGTGTGTGCAATTTTTGTGATATTGCTACAAATCAGATAAGTACATATGTTATGTTACTAAATAAGTCAATGTTACAATAATTAGTACCTCCCATGTGCATTGCTAGCTTGAATATATGAGACTTCAAAAATGTTCCACCACTATATTGAAGACCATCTTCTTTAAAAATACAAAATGTATCCCGCTTATATTTTCGCAATAATGAGCATGTGTTTATTGTGCCAGATATATTTGTTGTAAGTTACATTTTTTTAAAAATAATAATAATATTTATTAAATAATAGCGCATACAAAATTACACAAATGTCCTGAATGAGCTATAGAGCTCGCAGTCAGTATAAAAATAAATACAACTACTACACTTATGTGTTTTGATTAAATAAAAACTAGGTAAAATAAAATGATATATACAATAGAAAATTTAAAAAGTTAAAATTAACATTTGGTGAGAATTAGAATTAAACTAAAGTTAAGCTTACAAAGCATTAGATTAGAAAAAAAACTAAAAATGTTTTAATACATAGGATGAATACTAGTATATAAGATGAAGAAGTGTATTTATTTATTTTCCAACTATAAAATAACTAGCTAAAGCTACCATTGTACTTAGGGAGGAAAAATTCCTGTTTCCAGAACTGTCAATTTGCTTGAAGCGTGGTGATTCAAAAAATATGTACCACATATTTCTTAAAACTTTGGGCACCCTTTATTTGAAAAAAGTGTTTTATATTACTATGTGTACCAGATTTTTTGTTCAATAATAATAGTTTTATGTGGTCTATCTAAATTATTTGTTATTATTTCCCCCTGTAGTGCATTATTTTTATCGCATAAAAGAGTTAAAATATAACATTTTGAACAGAATTAAAAGCAAATCCGTTAACTTAATGTTTTTAACTATTTTTTTAAAGTTTTTATTGTATTGAATGGACATCGTGAATCTATAAAACTAAAACTCTCCGATGCAGAATTAGAATAGCTTTCAGCATTACAATGTAGAGCAAGAAATCAGTTTAACTTTTTATTAAGTTTCTGGATTGTATGAGACTTTTTTTTCCTTCAATATTCTCTGCAACATAAAAAGTGGTGAACCAAGGTGTCTATACGAACGGAAAGAAAGTCTAGCTGGGATGCTCATGTATTGAAATAAAAAAAAACTAACAGTATGATAGAAATTAAATCTTTTATTCAGGAAAAAAAGCTACGAGAGCAAGAAAGAGATCAATAATGCTTTGGTCCACCTCTGTGATGCAAGCAGTTATCCAGACCCACATTGAATCTAAAGTTACCGATTGATTGATTGATTGTTTATTTGTGTCGCACTTTGAAGCTACTCGATATTTAATAGCACAAAAATTATTGACAATACACCCCGTATTTTTTAATCTTGGTCAGGAGACGAGGATTACACCTGAGATGGTACCCCCTTCTACAAACTTTCACTTCACTACAATGTGATTACTTAGTGCCTCGAAAGATTTAACGTACACCAACCCAATAAACGGTGGATGTTTAAGGGTTCTAGGACTTGGAATCATGACTAGCCATCATCAGCCACGAGTTCGAAACCATGACCACTTAGCTACCACAGAAACGAAGAGTTGACGGATGTCCTATTGTTCTTGCTATTTACGTTAAGAATGGAAAGTTATATCTGCACGAACAAGGAAGCCTACACGTCAGAGATGTAACAGGTTCTATTGAGCAGAGATCTGGTGATCAAGCCGGTCAAGTAAGTCGGAGAAGCACTAAAATAAGTCATAGAAATGTATGCCGCGAACTTCCGGACATTGATTTATTGAAATGTAATCCCAGTGCTCAGTGAAATGAAGAACAACACTATGGGGGTATAGAATGTCGTAATAGAGCCATCGTGCTACAAAGGTATCTCCAGTGATAACTAAAGGAGACCAGCTATCAAATTAAATGGCATCCCATATTATAATTTTGGTTTTCAGCATAATCAGGTGGGTATCCCATCGCTTTTTAGACATCTCCAGAATTGTCTTCACTGTTCATCTGGGCTCATTTCCTTACTAAGAACAAATATACTCCAGTAAGGAGGATCCAGGTCAAGTGCATCCAACATCACTGAAAATACTTCTGATATTGTGCTACATTGTAGGAAACTTGGCAGAGTGGTCTTAATTTGCTGAGTTGCCTAAGGTTGATCATTGCTGTAATTAGTATCCCAGTAACACGGTGGATGGTAGATAAGAATGCATCAGATGTAGTGAGCGCCGATGCCCCGATCAGACAATCACTATGTCCTTGTGTTCTGTAGACATTCTCGGTCGATGGTTACTTTTGGACCCCTTTTGATATGGCCATCATTTACCCATTCCTGTCAACATCATCGAATGGTAGCGTCGCTTTGACCCAAATGTCGTGCAATCCTGCCATTTGATCACCCTGCTTCTTTTAGTCCGATTGCACTTTCTATCAGATTTTGACATCAGCTCATACTATTCTCAAAAGTGTCTGCGAGATGTTAGTACGGTTCAAGTGGGTTGTCATAACCCCATTCGAAAGGCAGTTATGCCTCAGAATTTGATTGCCATTTGTTTCATATATCACCAGGATTACTTTATTGCAATGCACTGGAGCTTCTACTAAAAAGTCATTTTCTTCTGAAAGTTACTGATCTACATGTTCTATAGTAAGATATGTGCATATGTAATTTCGGGTGACTCCTTCTTGGTGTATTTCTTTATAATGGAGTATACAAAGTATAAATTTTTTATCAGATTTATTCTCATACTGAAAATACAAATAAGTTTATAAAGAATTTGAGCGAACATTTCTACTTCAATTTGTGAATTCTATACTTGATTAAATACATTTTCGGTAAAAATAAGATGGAATATTAATATAAAGTTATTATTCTTTACTTTTTAAAAACCTTCCAATGAAATATTTCAATTAATCGATAATATTGGAAACTTGTTAAATATATATATAATTGCTTTTTAAAATATGATAAATGGGAAAAATAAAGGAAGACGTTTGATTTCAAAAAAACAATTTAATATTGATGATTCAGAAATTTATACACACACATCTTTTATTTAATTTTAATTTATTATCCTTTTTTTAAAAATTCTTTCAGGATTTTCATTTTTTTTAACGGAAAAATTCATTAAATAAATCGATTTCTTTGTTATTAGTTCAAATACAGTATAAAAGAGTATACTTCATTATTTTAACTATACGTATATTAATTTTAAAACGGCGATGTAATAAGGCAGACACCAATTTGAAGAAAAGTCTTTGATTCTTACTTTAAAAAGAAAAAAAAGAACGAAGTACCATTAAAAGAAAAAGCTAGGTCATTGTAATTGGAACGTTTCAAATGTAGTTAAATAGGTTTTTATAGTTAGATGGAAACAATTAGAGATAGGGGTTAAAGAAAAAAAATCAAATTACAAATTGTACTTAATAGTGTGTAAGAAGTAAGACCCCCCCCCAATTATTTTAAGTAGAAACCAAAGTGACTTATGTATGGGATCTATCTGTCTATCTATATCTATATCTATACTCATGTCCAAAATTAAGGTCAAAAACATGTTTTTCGTCATAATTTTAAAATGCCTCCAGAGTAAAACTGATAGAATTTGTATTTTATATATTTTGAAGACGGGGTAGAGTACAATATCAACCTTTAGTGTAGGAAAAGATGTGGTTTAACGTTAGTTTTTGGAGAATTACTGTATGAGACCGTTCAAGTGTATGGGAGTTTTGCCTCCAGTTTTGTGAATATTGCATTGAAATAAACAAGTTAGTCTATTTGCAGGGAGAATGAATTCTTATATTGGTTCAGATTGAGATATATTCCTTGGGAGGCTTGAACCTGGCCTGTTTCAAGCGGAGGTGGCTCGATTGTTACAAGTGGCACGAAAACTGTCTCCCGGTTATGGAATCAATTCTAAAGATGTGGTACTCTCACCAGACAAGTCGAGCTAGGTCACCACAGAGCATCTACTTGTGCACATGATCGCTACTTGGCATTAAGTGCTCGATAGCATGAGCGGAGTTCCTGAACTTGCTTTTGACTTTGCTGCTGTATCTGGAAGGAGATTTCCAGGCAAACAGAGTCGAAAGCCATCTTGCAGAGACTGACCTTTACGCCCGACGTCCAATCTGATGCGTCCCTTTAGCTGCATCCAGCAGGAAAGACCGGATATTTTGAAGCTGAAAACATCAGTCTTGGACACTGCAAGAACGTGAGCGTTTTCTTTTCAGTGATGAGTCTAAATGTACCAGACCAAGTGATTCTCGTCGAGTCTTCACCTGGAGGAAAATGGAGCTTGCTTTCCTCCATCTACGTAACAAAAATTGTCAGATTTGACGGTAAAGGAAACTTTATGTGTGGTGGCATAATGTTGGGCAGTCGTATACCACTGTACGTTTTCGATACGGTACTACTGCAATTCACAGAGCTATAGGGATGAAATCCTGGAAGCCTACGTTAGGTTTTTCTGGGTGCTATGGGCCCAGACTACATTTTTTGAACGATAATGCGTGGCCAAACAGAACTAACATTTTTGAAGAATTTCATGAAAAAGTAGATATTCACACCGTATGGATTGACCCTTGAGGTCTCTACGAATTACAATTCTATTTAATATTTTTTGGATAGTCTAGGAAAAGTCATTTGTCAGCTTAGCTTCTCTAAAGAATATGGCATGATATTCCGCAAAAAGGTGTCCCTATTGATTCAATGTCACGCCATATTTCCACTTGTATAGCTGCCAGAGGTGGATTTACAACCTACTGATTCTTAACCGCTTTCATGCCATATCTTCTTAATAAAACAATCTGTTATTCTGAATTTGTAACAATTTTCTTATCTCCTCATACATCAGATGTTTGAGTTTCTCGTGATACTAGCTCGTTTCTTTCCACGTATATATATTATATATATGGGAAAATGACTACAACATAATGATGATAAATGCTTTATTTAACAAAATGAAGGATGAAATATTTAAAACATATTAAACACCAAAGGAGAACGTCTTTCTCCTACGTCTAGAGCTTAGCGTCTTTAACGTCCGTCTGCGTCATTTCCCGTGTGTCCTTCAGTCAGATATTCCTGGCGGGGTGTGACGTCAGTGTGGACTGCTCCACCCTAAGTAACAGGGGGAGGTGTTGTGACATTGCACATATCCAACCCTACATCAGCCATCATGACCGGGAAGGCGACCTCGCCTGATTATTTACAATGATAAAATGGTACAGATAAATAGTAATAAAATATTAAAAATATACACAGTTACACAGTAGATAAAAGAATTATACACAACACAAAATATCATCAAAGAAAAATTACAAAATACTGAAAAATGAGCAAATTTAAAGTAACAATTGATAAATAGGAAAAATTTCATACATTACCACTGGGGTAAAACAAATTATGTTAACCATACAAATAAAATCAAGGCTAAAATAAGAATCTAGAATAAGGAACACAGGAACATACTCAAGCAAGATACTCGTACTTCTAAATACTTAAATTTGTACTAAAATGAAATAAGAAAATGTTAGAGTCATTCAATAAAAATGGGAGCAAAAATAAATAAATAAATAAAAAGTCTGCTGATAATGTCTATAACGAAAGTCTTTCACAGGAAGAAAAATTGTGAACAGTTTTTAATGGAGAAATCATGTAGAGTTAATTTGGTTTGGCCAGAGTTTCATGAATTCTGCACAAGTAGACGTTTTTGATGGTCCATTCCCTGTGTTGAAAAATTCCTGTCTAACGAGAGGTGATCTTTTGATGTTCGTTTTTGAAACGTGGATTGATGCTCAGAAAAAACTACGTTCTCGCTTTCAGAAAAGGACGTCTCTGAATTATTTAATGTTAGTAGGAATTCATCTAAGTTCGTCAAAGCTTTAAATATACTATTGCATAAATTTTGCTCATTTGTTTCCACGTCTAAATGCAATAAATTAGCGACTGAAATGAAATCAGGCAATGAGAATTTGGTTAAAAATTTTTCTTTGTGTTCTTCAACTCTAAACTCTTTAGGGAATGTGGAAAAATTTCTTATTTTATTTCGCGAAGAACGGTCAAATTCGGTGAATCCTAATATAGAATTTAATGTTTTTACAGCACGAGTTGTACCACATTTCAACGAATTGGAAATTATAGGAATATCACCTAATTTAATATTTTTACAGGACATCTTGATATACAAAATTAATCACTTTGAAAATTTATAGAGGGTGCAAGGTTGTAATCAAAATTTCCCAATCACACTCTGAGTTAAAACTACTAAATACAGTAATTTGAAACCCAAAATAAACAAACAAAAAATACGCTTAATTAAATTTTGCCTATCTGGGGTTGGGGAGCAGTCCGTACAATAAATCCAGAATCAGTTGAGGCACTATATGAATCCAATAAAAAGAAAGTCCAACAAGTCGTTTTTACACTTTTAGCACTGTAGCGTCCATTGAAGAAAAAAAATATTAACGCGTCTTAAAAAAAATTTCTCGTCTAGAAGAGATTTTCCTTAATATGCAAGAGAAAGGTCGAGCCCCCAAAATATGGGAAAATGACTACAACCTAATGATGATAAATGCTTTATTTAACAAAATGAAGGATGAAATATTTAAAATATGTTAAACACCAAAGGAGAACGTCTTTCTCCTACGTCTAGAGCTTAGCGTCTCTAACGTCCGTCTGCGTCATTTCTTGTGTGTCCTTCAGTCGGACATTCCTGGCGGGGTGTGGCGTCAGTGTGGACTGCTCCACCCTAAGTAACAGGGGGAGGGGTTGTGACATTGCACATATCCAACCCTACGTATATATATATATATATATGTGTGTGTGTGTGTGTATATGTATGTATATGTATATATGAACGTATGTGTATATATATATATATATGTATATATAAATATATATATATATCATCCTCATTTAAAAAATATTGCCAATTAGGATAAAAAGCCGACCATTAAGATATCTATTGACATTTTCATTTTATTAACTTTTTTTCGAATTTTATTTGCATTACAATACCCCATATTAATCATAATTAAATTCCTATATCCATGTTTCGGAATTTTGATTTGTTGCATCAAATGTTCTAAGTTACTGTTATTATTTTTGATTTAATATTCCATTTGTGAGAGAGAGAGAGTTTTGAATGTATTATTATTATTATATCGTGACTAGTTGTAAAAATACAATAGCCTTTAAACATATATATACATATAGAGATTTGAGAAAAGCTTTTATTACAGTTGATTTTTTAAAGCCAGTAGACATAAAGCCAAAACCCTTTTGAAAAAAAATTCGCATGTGACTCTAAGGCAGAAGCAAAAAAGGCTTTCTATACCACACTGCATTATTACAGATTCATAAATAAGGTATCAAAACATTTTTAAAGATTGATAATTTAAGGCTCCTAGCAAATATAAAAAGATCAAATAAAAATACACCGATCCCTGATAACAGTTATTAAACTCTAAAAAATATTATTTTTTCATCCTATTCAAACGTTAGAATGAGATAAGTACAATGCGAGTTTTTTATTGATTTCCTTAAATGTGTGTTTATAAACTCATATTATCTATAAAATTTCCTCTGTTTGTGTCTCTCACAGGAAACTGCTTATCTAAAATCAACGCAGTCTGTTGGGGCTAAAAAAATCATTGCACAATCTTTTTTTCTTCTATTTTTTCAATGTGAATTTAAGAAGGAAATAACTGTCTTTGACACTTATGGTCCGTTCACCAAAGGTCCATTCTCTCTCTCTCTCTCTCAACCACGTATATATTATGAAGTCTTAGAAAAGTCGGAAGAAGCGAAATTATACGTTTGAAACCGTACCATGCATCATCTTTGCTTGGACTTGAATCTGTCAAAATAACTTTCGAGCTTTATAATGTGGTTAAGGACTTTTTTCTCGTCATCTCACTCTATTTCTCTTGCTGGTTTTTTTCGATTAGAAGTAGAAAAAAAAAATAGTGGTAAAATATATATTTTTTTTCATGACAGTTTTTGAGGTTCTGTTGATAGTTTGAAAACAGACTTAGCTGAATGAACTTCTAGTGACTGCCTCAGAGGAAAATAAATTCGAAATAAATGACCTTCGTATTCTTTGGTTAGATGGAAATATGCTCTTCGTGCTTTGTGCATATGCTAAATGCTAATATATTCAAAGGGAATTTTTTATTATTGGCACCTGTATTTTCATATAATTTATCACACATAAAGATATTCCATCAATTGTGTGTTGTTAAAGGTTTCATCTCTTAAGTATTAATTTTATGTTGCCATTAAATTATATATGATTGAAATAAATATTTATTTGTCATGGTAATATATAAATTTTCAAAAAGCTTCAGTTAAATTTAATTACATCTAAGAGTAATCAAACAAGACTTAACAATGTATTAAAAAAACCCAAAATTTGATTAAATTTATGAATATGAAAAATTATCTTTCGAATGTTATTTGTGTATGAACTGCCATTTTTATTCCAGTTGCAATTCAAGTAACTATTCCAGTTTGGACAAGATAATGAGTTTTGTTGTTATTTCTAATGCCACTTGTCTGACGGTGTCAGATGGAGGTTAGCTAAATTCATCGCGGCAAAGTACTAGAGATTTACACCTCTCGTTATCCGTAGCTTTGAGCACCATACAGGTGACAGTACGATTTGGTTCGATTCCTCCCCAATTTTGAGGGAGAATACCCTGGGGTTGGTCAGAGGCCCCCACCTCTCTTCCCCTTCCACCAACCTGGCGAGAGGATTTGCGGCTCGACGGCTATTTAGAGTATCCCCACGCCGCGAGAGCACCAAACAATTACAAACATCCATGCCTTCTCCAGGGTTCGAACCCAGACCCAAAAACACAGCAGTCAGCATCACTGTAACAGATGAATTTTCCAAAACTGATTTTCCCCCAATTTCAATGGTGAATTGACTAAAACTGCGCATTGAATCTGAAATTAAGAAATCCCTAAATTTTTATGAATATTTGCAGTTCCTGGATAAAGGCTTATATTTGTACCTCTTGCAAATAGTATTGCTTAGTGAGTTTCTGTTGCTTCTTTTAATGATTATTTGGTCCACACAAATGAATAGTCGTGAGATCTATTTTAAATATACAACGTGGTTTATTTTTTAACGTCGACATTTCGGTCTTCTTTGAGCTAATTACGCTCATTGATGTTGTCAATAAGATCAAAATCTCTAAAGATGAATTCAGTCAGGCATTAAAGGAAGTCGACTATTTAAATAGTCTCTTTGGATGCCTTTAGTTTGATTAAAATCACAAATTCAAAACTAAATGAGTAGAATTTAAATATATATATGTGTAAATTATGTTTATAAAAGTTATCTGTTCTAATTTTATCGTATTGCTATAAATTAACAGGAAAAATGAAAATATTACCAGTTTTGAAGAATTAGTTTAACTCGAAAACTCAAGACATGTAATACATTTTGGGAATTTAAGCAAATTTACTATTCATTCAAAAAGGATTTCATATAAATTAAATTTCCAAAGCTTTATATTAATTCTTCAAGCTGTGAATAAATTAACATCATGCGTGTAAATCAAATGAAATCAAATTACTGTGGATAGAATTTGAAATATTTTCATTTTTGAATCAAACGAAAGTTTACATTAGAAATTATGCTTTCACATTTTCATTGAAAGTCTTTGAATTGATCAAGTAAGACCTATTTATATCTTTCTACATAAGTCAATACTTAAGAGTAAAAACATTTCCTTCCTCTCTTTTTTTTTTTTTTTTTTTTTTTTTTGTATAAGAATATTTTGCTACCCCTTAGAATATAATTGCGTTTTCAGGTTTGTGTATTTTTCTGGTAAATGAACTGGTTATTTACGGATACGAACATGAAGAGATAGTGAAACATTTAAGGGGAAATTAAACCGTAGATTTCGACAGTAAATTTAGGGCTATTTGTGTTATCAGCTAACACGTATTTATAACAAAAATAATGAATTATAGTTTTTAAAAAATTAAAAACCATTCTTTTATAGTTAATCGAACCAAATTGTAACTTAATCTTTTAGTCTCCAAATCTGGAAATAGGATCTGAAATGAGTCGCCAGATGCGGGATAGGATTTGAAAATGGGAAATTGTTATCCTGATGGTTCTGATCAGGACAATGGAACAAAATTATTAAATTATTGTATTGTCATCAGTCCTGGACAAGTGAGCAAAATTTCGAATTAATCTGACCTTTTAAAGTGAGTAAAAATTGAGTTCATAGATTCCGTTACATACAAGTGAAGCTTATAAAAGGCTGTTAATATTGTATTTTGTTTTCCGATGAGAGCATCTTATAAACAGTTTTCAAGAACTCTGCTGTTGTAAATTAAGGGGGTTCACCCATGTGATGGGTTCAAAAAATAAAATTTTTTTTCTCCATAAATTGCTTTCTTAACATGTCTAGAATACGGTGGTAAAGAGATTTTCTTAAAATTCGAAGTTATTATAAAGGAGCAAGTGTTAGAAGAGCAGCTTTTCGGAGCTCTGAGTTGACATCGAAGGCTGGGCCTATTGTGTACAGTCGGTTCGATACCATTGACCCTTCTCTGCAATTATACGTTCATACAAGTTTGTAGAGGTTTAAAAGGAAATATCTATAATTATTGAATATTTCGTCGAACTTTGTTTTAGTCTTCACCACCAGGCATCACCGATTGAGGGTAAGTTAAGATTTTCATTGTATTAATCGGACTTGAAACTTCAAACGCGTTTTTCTCAAAACTGTGTGTTTCAAACTTTCCTCCATCATATCGCTAGAACGGTTTGACCGAATGACTTCAAATTTATAGGGTAGACCCAGCACATATATACGCACCAAATGGACTACGATCATTCCAAAATTCAAAATATTTCTATTTTTTATAACAAAAACATAACAACCTCCCCCCCCCCCATAAAATTCGATACTTTTTCTTCAGAGGTCAACCAAAAATTCAATTTTTGATATTTTCAATTAAGTATAATCCATTCAGTGCATTTAAGCTTATAGATTACAACGCCGTTAATTTTTAACGCCAGTTTAATTTCATATAAGCCAATCCGCTGGAATCGTGGAGGAAGTGAGTGTCCATTTTTTTGAGGCGGGTGTGTTCAGAGCGCTATAACTCACGCTCTATTAGATATTTTTGACTAAAAATTTATATACATACTCTTAAAATGCATATAAATAAATGATAAAAAAAACCTAAAGTTCTATCTTTTTACTGGTCGTCTAAAAAAAACTCTCTAATAATGCTTACAAAACAGGTAATCACATGGGTGAACCCCCTTAAAGATCCAAATTTAAAACGTAGGAATCTTCCAAAGTTCACAATATCAAACTTTTCATTCAGTTATACGCACAGTATTTGAAATAAATAAATAAGAAAACAGAATTAAACTAGTGGAATCTTCATGTACTTTCGATATCCGTGGTAGCCGGATAGTCATGATCACGAGCACGTGGCTGACAAGTCACGGATTTTAATCCTAGTGCCACTGAAGACATGCCGTGTGGAGGATTCATGCATGTTAAATCTGTCAAGGAATAAAGTCCTCTCGTAGGCGTGGTGCAACAGTTTGGAAAAAGGGGACCAGCTTAGATGTCATTCTCATCACTTGACCATGTTTCAAAATTACGAGGTCCGTCGCCAGTAGCCCTCTTGTAACTTCACAGGGTAACGTAAATTAAAATCAAATAAAATTCATGTGTGTATTTCTTCTTTGCATATTTAGAATCTTAATAGCATTTGATATTGACAAACATTCTTTCTGAAATTCTAAACAAGTAATCATTGTTAAAATAACGTTTATTTTCAAATTTTAAGAATAATTTTCTCTTTGTTTTGCGGTTGTTTGGGCAACAAGAAACGAATGTCATGAATACATTTAATATATCGGAACAAAATTTCTCTGAAGTTTGATTGAATGGCTTTTTGAAAATTATGCTATATTTGAGTTTCATTTAAATCAGGGGACTCGTACGCAATGTTCGAAAAAATAGGTTGAATGATTATTTAAAATCAAAATGAAAAACAATGGATTTTGTGACTATAAATTCATCAAAATATGGCGCAATAATATGCTACTTCAAAGTTAAGGGATCCAGTTCACTGAACTGAATCCAAGTTTTCAAAATGGCAATCAAAATCAAGAAACTAGTATTATTGTGCAACGGAATTTTGATTTTCAACAGCTTTATTGTAGAGCCCTTCTTCTCGAATGTATGTAATCACGCTTTTTGAAGTCAAATGGAGAACACTGAAACAACTTGCACACACTCGTTTTTTTAGTCTACTTAAGAAACTTAGAGTTAAATCGAATGGTGTAGTCAAGTATATAAGAACGGAGTTATTAAATATCTAAGAAAAAGTGTTAATTTTACAAACAGGGAATTCATTATATTTTTGTACCTTACTTGTTTACAAAACTAACAAGTATGCCCAAAATGATTACACAGAGAGGAAAATAAGTTATTTTTGCAAACCTAAATGTGTTTTATAGTAGGAATTTTAAAAAAAAGAGAAAGAAAGAGATGGAGAACAATAGAAGAAATTTCGAACTTTCTGAATATAGATTTAATCTCAGGGAAAATATGATACGGTTATTTACATAAATTGCTATGATTTTGTAAAATAATCTAAAATTTTCATCCTTGCCAACTTACAAAAAATTTCCAATTAAAGGTATAATGGTTCACATTTTGTAACCCGTTTGAAAAACATAACTGAAATTTTGATATTTAAAGTATCGAAATATGTTCGTAAATGTAAAATTCATATAAATGAATATTTTTTTGATATTTAGTGCCACCTGAATTAGAATATACGTATGAAATAGCTTTAAGAATATTATTACAGAAACATATTTTATAAATAAAATTTCTTGCAAAACTTTTTTTAAAAAAATGACATTTTAAAAACATTACCTTTTCATGTGGAAAATGCTTTTATAATAATAATAATAATACACTCATATGTAAAATTAAAGTCACAAACATAAAATCTGTGGAAACTGATGAACTATTTACTGTGTTGCCACGAAATTTGACATACAGACGTATTATAATATCAGAAAGAATATAGCAACATAACAATATGGAAAAGATTTTAATTATGAATTAAGATACAAGTCATATCAAAACGTATGAAAGCATGAATCAGATATAAAGCATTTACCTCGGGAAAAATCTGTCTAATATGGAGTGTGTACACTGAACTGCGATTGCTATACAAGCTTCACAAAGAGGCTGTCGTACTTTTTAACAGTGTGTCAATAATTATTTAAGGCAACATAACCAATTTTTCCAAAAGCGGGACTTTTGATTCCTGGGGGTCCTGGGAGGGGAGCTACGCTGAGAAATTGCTTTTCCTAGACCAGGGGTGGCCAACCTTTTTGGGAAGAGTGTCACAATCTGATAAAAAAAAATTACGCGCGTCATTTTCAACTTTTTCACCAAACTAAAAATTATACAAAAGTGAAAAAATGTTACTTATAGGCTTATTATGGGTTATTTACACCCAAAACATACTTTTAAATGCAAGTTCTATACAGTGAAAATGTAAAAAGAAAATGGTATAACAAATAAAACAAAAGTAGAAACTTATATTTTATTGTTGATAAATTTGTACAGGATCAGTCAGTTAGCATAGGCACAAAATAAAAGTAAGCAACTTGAAACATTTAGTTTAAAAGATTATTAAGCAGTCAGTACTTTCTCATAATGTGGTTTTTGAATTTGTAGTTTTTTACTAAATCATCTATACTTGGATTAGTTAGTAAAGATGCTAACAAAATAAGATGCATATCAGTTAATTTTGAGCGATATTTTGATTTAATTACGTTCATAACAGAAAACATTTCTTCACAAACATACGTTGATCCAAACCTACAACAATATCTGACGGCTAAATCATGTAAATTTGGAAAATTACTTGGTGGCACAAATTTCCAAAATTCGATGTAATTCGGATCATTTGTGGTTAAAATAATTTCCTTATATTTGCTTTTCAGAGTAATATGGTGCTGTAGGTCAATAATTTCAATTTGTACCTGAGGTGGGTAACAATTAATGTCTTGAAGAGAAATCGAAAAAGGATTAGTGAAAAGTTCAATATTTTTTTTATCATCTTTAAAATCCTCAAACCTGGCACTGATAGAATCCTGCAAAATGGATATTAAATTTTTAAATCTATCATAGTTCGGAACATTACTAACTTTGGCAGGTAATTCCTGCATGAATGGGAAATGAGTTGATTTTTTCTCTCCAAATTCCAGACAAAAAAGAAAAAGTTTATTCACAAAAGAAGACCGACTAGGGTAGGAAATTACAATTTTTCCTTGTAATCTTAAATTTAAATTATTTAAATGTTCCATTATATCGGTAAGAAAAGCTAAATCCCACAGCCAATTTTCACTCCTGAGGAGCGAGCATTCACTGGGCAGTTCATCGTTTTTCTTCCCAGATATTCTAAAACACATTCCCTCAAACTCCATAATCTCGCAAGTGAACTTCCTTTGGAAAGCCAGCGCACACTACAATGAAGGAGTAACTCGCCATTTTCTTCCGTTTTTTCGGGGAAAAGCGTACGAAATCTTCGTCGATTCAGAGCACGAGCTCGTATTTTGTTGATACAGCGCACCACGGGGTCAACAACGAAAGGCAAGTTTAAGTCCTTCGCACGAAGAGCTTCTTGATGAATAATACAATGATATTTGAAAACTTTTCTTCCCAAATAATTTTCAAGCAATGCAACAAAACCTTTTATTCTGCCAACCATGCAAGGCGCTCCATCTGTGCAAACACTGTCTAATTTTGTTCATTCTACTTTGTTAATTTCAATTACATTTTTAAGTTCCTTAAAAAGGTCTTCACCTGTAGTTAAATCTAGTTGGAGCAACTCAAGAAGTTCTTCCACAGTATCAAAATTTTCGTTCGTTTAACGCACAAAGATGCTTAACTGCGCATTGTCAGTGATATCACAGCTTTCATCCAAAATTAATGAAAAATATTTCCAATTTTGAAGTCCAGAAACAATTTGCGTTCCAACATCCTGGCCCATGTCATCTATACGACGCATGACGGTATTTCTGGACAAAGCTATTTCATCAAGCATATTTTTGACATTAACATCACCGACATTTAGGGCGAAAATTAAAAGGCTGCTTTTTATTATCTCCTCTCCGTCAGAATATTGTTTTTTCTTGCGGGCTAACAACATAGAAAGTTCATAAGAAACCTTCACCATGGTTTCCATTTCATCCTTTCTTTTCTAGAACAAAGATTGTTTGGCCGGCTAAAGATTTCTTTTTTTATTGAGGAATTCCGTTCGCCAATTTGATCCAACAGGATATTTGCTGTTGAAATCACTATGCAGTTGTTTGAAATAACGGTCCAAGTTAAATTTTTTTGAAACTGCTATACAAATTCCACATATCAAACAAACAGGCGTGGAAGCATTTTGATGTGTAAACAAGTATTGTTCTTCCCAGACAATTTTAAAATCACGTGCTGCAATGTCCTCTTCATAATTTCTTTTCGATGTCAAAGGTTTACTCATATACATATTGAAGATTTAAAAAAAATTTAAGCAACTACGCTCACAACTAAAATCTAAAAACAATTTTAGAAAAGGAGAAGAGCTAAACGTCTTGCTAAACAGAGTTTAAAATCAACTGAGTCTGACAGCTAGAAACAATTTGCCAATGTTGCGCTACAAATTTTCTAGGCTCCAAATCCAGCATTCTGATTAGTCATGGATGCAAGTTCACACTCCCTCTGCTTTACAAAGCGGCTACTTTGTGCTGATAGAATTACTTCTACCGTATCAACAACTGCGCTCCTAATATATTGCAAAATTACTTCTTGACATTACAGAAATCGTAAATAGCCAAAATCTCCGAAAAACCTTTTTATCTGACATCACGCTGACAGCCAATAGCTATAAACTTCAGCCCTGCACGGGGAAGCAGAAATTTGAATGGAAATCTGAGATGTTAAAAGTTAACCGCCCCCAAGAGAGGGTGACTTTTTGGGCAGTTTAAACCATCCGAGAGAATTTATTTGTTTTTAGTCTCACGTTACTCAACACTTTTCTCGGAATGTTACAAAGCAGTAGAATTGTAAGTTTTGGAGCATGATCTCATTTTTGGCGTTTTTCTGAAGAAAAGAAAAATCTTACTTATCTGCCCTTAAAATCTCACGCTGAAAATTTCTGTTTCTTACATATTCTCTTCATGACAATTTTTTTATTGTAATTCAATTAATTCAGTAATATTTTCATAATATTTTTGTAATTTTTCAAAAAGCCTTCGCGTGCCACAGTTACGACCCCCGCGTGCCACAATGTGGCACGCGTGCCGCGGGTTGGCCACCCCTGTCCTAGACCATCCAGAAAACAATAAATAGAATTGTGACTCGTGCGGAGACCTCGAGAGTCAATCCATACGGTGAATACCCGCACCTTCATGAAATTTATCAAAAATATGAGTTCTGTGTGGGCGCACATTATCGTCCATAAAGTTGTACTCAGGGTCCATAACTCCCAGAAAACCTCAAATAGGCTTTTAGGATCTTATCCCTATAGCGCTGTGGGTTGACAGTGCCTGACACGAAAACGTACAGTGGTGTATGATTTTCCAATATTATGCAGCCACATACATGGATTCCTATGCCATCAAATCTGTTGATTTTTGTTACATAGGAGGGATGAAAGCGAGCTCCATCTTCGCTCTAAGGGAAGACTCAACAAGAGTCACTTTGTCTAGTACATTTCAACAAGCCACCCAAAAAGACCCTCTTATGATGTTATCGACTGATGTTTTAAACTCCACAGTATCCGGTCTTTACCGCTAGATGTTGTCAAAGGAACCTACCAGACTTTACGCCGAGCATAAAAGTCAGTCTCTGCAAGACGGCTGTGAACTGTTTGCTTGGAAATTTTTCTTCTAGACAAGAGAAGGAATGCCACGAGCAAGCTGATGAGGTTTTTTCTGCCTATGTCATCGTGCGCTTGTTGCCAAGTAGCCATCATGTGCAGATATCGATGCTTTGTGGCGACCCTGGCAGACCTTCCTGGTGACAGTACCACTTTACCACTTTGCCCAACTTCGCTTGAGATGGGCCAGCTTCAACCTTGCCAACGTCCTTCTATCTCAAAAAATCATGTAAACGATTATAAGAAGTCTTTCTCACAGCAAACAAGCTAACTTGAGTGATTTGATGCAATATTCACAAAACTGGAGGCAAAACTCCCATATGCGGGAACAGTCTTTATCCAGTAGTTCTGCAAACACTAACGCTCTATTTTTTTTCCTAAACTGAAGATAATTTTTTTTTTTTTGATATTGCACTACCTTTTCTTTAAAATGTGTAGAATATTAATTCTATCAGTTTTACAGGAGGCATTTTAAAATTATGTTGAAAAACGTGTTTCTGTTAAAATATCTTTCTTTGATGTATTAATAAAAAAAACCTATATATTTTAATTTATATATTTCAAAATTCTAATTCAGGCTCTGTAGAGAAGTCTTAGCTATTGAACAGGTAAATTATTGAACAAGTGGTATTATTATAGAATCATGTTCCATAACAGAAGAATATTTTGTAAAAATATTCTTCATTTTTTTTTTTTTTTTTTTTTTTTTTTGCCAAAAAATCGCATTAAATTTTTTTATTGTAACATTATTCTTTAAACAATTATATATATATTCTAATTCAAGTACACATAACTACGAAATATATTACATATACCCCCTACATTTTGTACAGGCATCATTTATTCTAAGGCAGTCAAAAAATGACCATAAAAAATATTTCTGTCGAAAGACGTATATAGTAATAGTTAAAAAAATGTAAAAGAAAAAAAATCAAATAACAGTCAATGCATGCAATGAAAAATTTCTCAAGATGAAGTGAATTTTTTCTAAGAACAAAACTAAACATTTAAAAAATATTGTAAAAGTTAGAATCATTTAAAACTAATTTTATTATAACCTTTTATGATTAATAAATTTTATCCATTATTCAACCTAAAATATAATTAAAATTTGATTTACCTCTAATACTTCATAAAAATATCAAACAATACCAAGAAAAAAGCAAATAACTATAAAAAATATAAAAAAGCCTTATTTGATTTTTAATAAATGAAGAAAATATGTACATATATGTATACATATATGTATATGTATGCTTCAAAAACGAAAGGAAAAAATAAGTTATAAAATTTATATGATGCTAAGACATTGCTGTTAATTGGAGTTAGATAATAAATTTTTTTTTAGTTCAACTATAAAACACAGAAATAACTTTGTAAGAAAAAGAAACACAAAATACTGAAGCGTGTTTAAATAACTAAGTTTGTGATCATATTCTGTTGTTCTTCATTATTTAAAACTGGACAAATAAAATAAAGTTTTACGACATGGAAAGACATTAATAAAAAATCTGTTCAATTTATGGGTAACTTCGGGTGAGTGAGTGAATATTAACGTCGAACGGTTCAGCTACACGAGAGCTTTTGGCGACGGACCTCGTCATTATGAACCATGGTCAAGTGACGAGGATGAAACCTGAGCTGGCACCCTCCCCCTCTCCTAACTGCCACACCAACGGCAGGACGTTTAAGCTCTCGACAGATTTAACGTGCATTGCTCCCCTATACGATGGGTCTTCAGCGGCACTGGGCTCGAACTCACGACACACCGGCCAAGAGTCCGTTACCTTAACCACTAGGCTACCGCAGCCTCATGAGTAACTCCGAAAGAGTATTAAAAAGATATTGTAATGCAAATCTTCCTTTTTTGTAGCATATGTGTTTTAGCAAAAGTATTTGTTGCGGTATTATAGTAAAATAATTGTATATCAGTATTATATATGTTTGTATTATAATAATATAATGTTACTATATTATAATAATAATAATATATGCTCACAAAATAAATTGATTTAATTCTGTCTCAAACTTAAATGTTTGTAATTTTAATATTTTCCGTATCTTTGTAAAGGAGAAAAACGATTCCCTCACTTATCGCGAGATCTCGGGAACTGTTAGACCTGTAACGGGTTCTATTCGGGTTTCTACTAATCCTTCTGAAAAAATACTCTTTTTAACTGAGATTTTAGTTCCGCATAGAGGACTTGATTTTATATAAATGCAAGCTCCTATTTAAGTGCTAGTCGTGGAGTAAGCGGGTAATGGTGGAAAATTGATTCTTAGAGGAAAACATAGTGTGAGCGACCAGTGGTCGCACTTAGTACTATTAATTCCAGAAGGAAGGATTAAGAGAAAGGGAAGCCGTCCACCTTACGGCTGACGAAACAGAAAGTTTTGTAGGAAGAAGCGTTCATGAGAATAGATAAGTGATTATATTTTTATAATAAGATTAATAAGTTTTATTTCTCCTCGGGTTTAGTTATCAGTGTGCATTCTCATATAATCCTCATAAATTCTCATAAATGTTAAAGGCTAAGTAAAAGTGGTTAACTCGCGAGAAATTACTGTTTTTAACATGCTTTTATAAGTTTCACTTGCATGTAACGGAATCTTGGAACTCGATTTTCACCCACTTAAAAAGGTCAGATTAATTCGAAATTTTGCACACTTGTCAAGGACCGATGACAATACAATAATTTCATAATTTTGTTCCATTGTTCTCATCAGGATCGTCAGGAATCACGATAATCAGATTTGGCGACATTTCTAAATACCACGTCCAGATTTGGCTACTTATTGCACATACAATTTTCAGATGTGGCAACTACTACGATATACCATTTTAAGATTTGGCGACTAATTTCATATACCATTTCCAGATTTGGCGACTAATTCCAGATTTAGTGACTAAAAGAAAAAGGTGTAACCCAGAAGCGAGTGTTTTGAATTTAAAGCTAATTATATGCAGTATAAAATACACTTGTGGTTTATAAAAATAAAACAAAACAAAAAAAGTGTTCTGTATGGGAGAAAGTGGAGGGTGGGTGTATGTTATCAAGTTCTTACTATAATATAAACATTTTTCTGAAAATAAAAATTTTAAAAAAAGGCTCGTGATGTGAAAAAAATAATTTATGTTTTAACTTTTAAATATTTTTTATTTTTATAAAGCAATACGTTTAGAAGTGATGATAAGAATTAACATTATAGCAATACGTTTAAAATGTGAGAATACAATTGACACTTAATATTACCATGTTTTTATTAACTCCCTTTAATGTCTGTCCGGGTGTAATTTTGTGATTGATTTTAAACTGAGACTTTCCGATGAGCTAGAGCAGGGGTGGGCAGACTTTTACAGGGTGCGGGCTACTTCTAATTTTTCCTAGGAGTCACGGTCCACCCAATGTCAGTGGCGCACACATGGGCGGGGGAGGGGTCCGGACTCTTCCTCATAACCCTTCATGTTTTTCCGATTAATTATAGCCCTACATAAATAGCGTGTAAAATGTAATTAAGTATTTGATATTAGTAATTTTTTTATTTATTGATGTTAATTATTTAGTATGTAATTTACTTTTTACTGCTTTTTGTTCCCGACAATCGACAAAATAAAAAAAAATATGTTTGACTGCGTATTAAGGTATAATACGAGAATGGTAGACCTTGAAAAAACCCTCGACCTTTAAAAATTCTTGTGTACGCTACTGCCCATTATCGTAGGTGTGGTGAGGTGGGGAAAAGGTTATTATTATGACTTAATAATAAGTACGGAATATGTACATATATATACCTACAGAACTAAAATAAAAAAAAACACTTTTAAAACCGCGTTTAAAGCAAAACGCTAGGTATAAACTTAACAATAATAGCCCTAAATATAATTATATCAGTGATACATTTATTATGAAACAATTCAAATTATATTAAAAAAATAAACATTTTTATCTTAAGTTAGTTTTTGTTGTTATAGTCAGTAGAAGGCTCAGCCTGCGTACTGTCAGTCAATCTTGAATTTTCCGTATATAATTACTGAATAGTAAAATTTTTAGGTGGTCACCTCAAAATGTCTTGGCGGTCCACCGGTTGATCGCGATCGACGTAATGCCCACCCCGGAGCTAGAGTCTTGAAATTTGGACCATATCTCAGAAGTGGATGACAAGGCATGAAAATGTGAAAAAGAAGGGGAAAAAAAAACGAAAAGGAGGAATTTTATACTTTTAAGTCCGTTATAAAAACATGGTACATTAAATTTTTTTTTAATTCGAACTTTTTTTCTTCTTACCACTTATTTTATTTGTTTGACCTGTTCTTTTGAGACGGAATCTAATATAACGATACAGGACTCATCCGAGGTCCCGTAAACATAGAGAATAAATACACTTCAGGCCCTTTAATTAAAATCCATTGAAGAGTAAGACTTATTCCAGCAGCCACGTAATTCTGGCTCCAAATATCAAACTCAAGGATAAATTCAACTATCAATAAATGACAGTTTAAAAAACTAAAAAACACGCTTTTATTGTAGATTGAACTAAAAAATGAAAAATAAATTATTATTTTAAAAAACTAAAGAACACGCTTTTATACTGAATCGAACTAAAAAGTAAAAAAATAATTCTTAATATTAGAATAAAATGATGAACGAGAAAATGAAATGTCATTGGGGTAAAAGCGTGGGGTGCAATTTCGGAATTGAAAGAAGTTAGAAACTATAACAATTGATATATTTATAGAACACCCCACGCTTTTACCCCAATGACATTCATTTTCTCGTTCATCATTTTATTCTTATATTAAGAATTATTTTTTTTACATTTTAGTTCGATTCAGTATAAAAGCGTGTTCTTTAGTTTTTTAAAATTATAATTTATTTACTGGAATCCTCTTACACCTCCGGTTCGAAAGATCGTGACAGACCTATATACTTGACATTTGGAAGGGATGTTTTTTTTATTTTGCTGAATAGAGATCTGCTAAGAACTGATTTTGCGAAAGATGACTTCCAATGGGGGCGTTATAGAAAAACTTTCGTTTTAGAACTGTTAGATATGTGGTCTTGAATTGCTAGGAGTGTTTTTTGATCAGTAGGAGATCTACTACGAACGGGTATTACGAAAATCGACTTACAAGGGTGAGTGGGGGTAGGCGTAATATATAAAATATTCCCATTTTTGAGCCTAATTGACTTACAGGCTTGAAATTTGGCAGGCATGTATCTTAAGTTCAATAGAGTTTCACCAAGAACGTGTAGAAAATTGACTCCCAACGGGAGTTTCGGGGGTGCTATAGACAAAATTTTCCGTTTTAGAACTGTTTGAGCTACAGACTTGAAATTTGGTAAGCATGTTTATTTCGAGGAGTAGAGATCCCTACAAACAAGAGTTTTGTGGAAATAGATTCACAGGGGCGAGTGGCTTGGGTTGCGGGAGTGAAATAAATAAAAATTTCCCTATTTTGAACCTAATAGAGGTATATACTTGAAATTTGGCAGACATGCATCTTAGGTTGAGTAGTGACCCACTGGGAATGGATCCATCGAAAATCGACTCTCAAGAGGGATTGCGGGGATTTATAGACAAATATTTCCCCTTTGCAGAGGATAAAGGCAAAACTTTCCCTTTTTTAACTGAAATTTGGTAGGCCAGTTTCTTTTGTTAAATAGAAATTCATTAAGAACAGGTTTTGTGAAAATCGACTTCCAAGGCGAGTAATGGGATGTTAGAAACAAAATTTCCTGTTCCCAAGTAATAACATCTACAGAATTGAAACATAGTAGGAATGTTTCTTTTATTGAGTAGACATCTGATAGGAATGGGTTTTATGGAAATCCTCTCCCACAGCGGCGTCTCCAACATTTTTATACTTGGCTTAGATAATATTTATACGGTGACCCTAATAGCTGAAACTGGAAAATACCAAAAAATTCAGCTGTATTTATTTATTTGTTAAAGCGTTCTTTCATTGGAGTATATTTTGCTAAAATTTGTTCAAATATTAATTAAAGTTTGATCTTCGTTTTTATTTATTTATCTTGATTGTTACGTTTTTCATTCCACCCGTGTAAAGGATGGGTATACCTGATAGTACTTAAATAAAATGCAGAGAAAAACACTTTTCTATAGACAGTAATGCAAGGCTAAGCAAAGTTTATAAACCCAACCTTCCCCCTCTTGTTGAAGAATTTAAACATAATAACACTTTCAAATCATTTAAAATACAAGCAATTTACGTTCCAAAAATTATAGCACGAATAATTTACAATCAAGAGAAGTTCAACAAAGCTACAAACTCTTAAATATGCCTCCCATTATGTGTGTTAATATTTACATTTTGATCTTCTATTTTTTTAGTTCAATTTATGCAAAACTTAAGCTTTATTTACGTCATTATTCATCATAGTTAGATTTACGTAATCATGGTAAATTTAAAATTAGTATTAAAATCATATCAAATTTACAAAACATTTTAAGCCTTATGACAGCATTTTTAAAACTGTGGGGGAGGCGTTGTGTGGGGGGGGCAAATATATTGAAAAGTTGAAAACAAAAGATTTAAAATAAATATTAATTTATTGAAGGGAAACAAATTAAAATACATTCTGGCATAATAAAACTGAAATAGATATTTACACTGATTAAATATACCTATAAATGTATCAGTACTGCGCGATGTTTTTGATAATTAATTTTATCAATTTATTAAAACAAAGTTTAATAATTAGTAGTGTCTTTCATGAGCTTGACGTATACAAAATTTAATCCTTATTTTGATAATTTTTATGGTTTATAATTAAATTCATATTGTAGCTTTAGCGTCAAAGTACATTGTTATTGCATTCACTTCATTGTTATTGTAGAAGAGGGTCGCGATGAAAATAATGATTGAAAATTGGATCGCAAACATTGAAAGTTTGAGAAGCACTGCCTTATGAAGTTATCTGAGAATGATATTAGTAATATTATATGTATCCTAACTAAGAAACAAGCCTGAAAATACCGTATAGAAATAAAGAAATATTGTTTTTTCATTCCTTGTTGTTTTTAAACCTCTAATTAAACTATTTATATATGAATACATTTAGGTATTTATTCCACACACACTACAAAAGATAAGCATAAATACTTCCCTCAAATGAAAAAGAAATTAAGCAAACTTCTTAGAATTTCAGGCATAGCTCTCTATTAACATTTTATCTCGTTTTTATGTTAGAAGCAATCACAATAATATTTACTTCTACTTAACTTAAAGTCTACATGAAAGATAATTATAAGTTTCTTTACTAACACAGTTGAAAATTATTCTTCTCTGTCTGTAGTTATTTTCTATTTATTGAAGCTATTTCTAGTATACTATTATTATATCCAAATTAAATGGCTAACGAGAAAAGCGACTTGAATTTATAGGAAAAACTCCCAGGTCTTCGGGATATGTTTCGCGTGGCTTTGAACAAGTATCTTAGTCTGTGATAGGAATTCTTCACTGTAAATAGAGAAGACATAAAGTTCTGAAACAGTCGTAAATGCGCCTTGGGTGGGCAAACTTGAATAAACGATGGACTTTCCAACGCAACGACTGAAGGGCTTATCACTCTTTATTCAAAACAGAAATGAGTGTAGAATTGATAGACAAAGGAGCAGTATCTTCATCAAAAGGTTGTTAAACTTAGCCGTCAACGTTATAAATGTAAGGAAAAGTGGCGGATTTTATATCCAATTTTCTGGAGAGGTAGATACAAAAGAGACAAAACTTTTGAAAATTAGATTTTAAATTAAAAAGTCTCAGTTTTAGTTTCGTTGAAATTTAGAAAGGTTGTGATGTTTACCGTTTGATAAGAAAAATCACAAAAAGTTGAAAATTGAAGTAATTAGAATTTTATGTCAACTAGGAAGTCTCGCTTAAGAAATACAGAAGCAAAAATAAAGGAAAACTAAGTATTTAAATTATTGGGCTTGCGAATAGAACAAACTAAAGCAATTATAATTATTAAATGCATATTAAATAAAGCACATTAAAAGAGTAAAAAAAGAATGTATAAATGTTTACAAAAGTAAAAATTCAAAAAGGAATGATATTAAAATACAAAAGAAATTCAAGATATGCAATACTTTGAATTCAAGATGAAGCACACTCCTTCAAAGATAAAGAATGTATCCTAGCTAAAAAATATTGAGTTTACCACAGATTATGAACAATGATAGAATCAAGCCCCCCCCCTAAAAAAACCCATCTAAATCCCTTAATTTATCAGATAAAGCGTATAGAATTACCAAGATAGTCGTACCTGGCAAATTTCCCCTCCCGTATACAGCGGCTGATGCACGTTAAATCATTCGAGGCTTAATGTTCACCCGTTGAAGTGATGAGGTAATTAGGAGAGGAGGTGTCAGAGATCAAGTGTGGTCCTTCTCACTTGATCAAGGTTTAAAATTGTGAGGTTCGTTGCTCATAACCATCATGTTGCCTTAAGTACGACGTTAATAAACACCCACTCGAAGAGATTCTAGAATAATCAAAAAATATCATTTTAAATTTTTGAAAAACTTAAGGTATCCGACTACTAGCGACAACTTTTTTAAAAAAGAATGGAGGTATGGGGATTTTTTTTGTGGTTTTTAGATTTATTTTGTACATTTTAAGAAAAATATACTAAAATTAAGAAGAAAAAAAGAAATTATTATTACTAAAATGGGAAAAAAGGGGTAAAAATTGACAAAAAATAACATAAACACGGCCCATTCTGTACCAAATGTTTATAAACAAATTTTCAATATTTCAATTCTGATGTGTTGCTATGTTATTCATTCTTGAAATGACCTCAGGATAAGATATTTTAATTTTTACAAAAACTAGAGCACTTTATCTTAGTTATTATATGAAACTGCTTAAAAAAAGTGATTATATTAATATAAGGGACTGGTAAATTTTGTAATAAAACAGTTATGGATAAATTTGAAAGTTAAAACATTTCTACTATTATACAGAGAATACACAAAAAATTCAGTTAAATACTTTCAAAACTTTTTAAACAATCGTTGTCTCTGTCTGTGTCATTTAAAAAAAACACACATTTCGAGTAAAACGCGTTTTAAAGTATGACATCTTGCTTAAAGTAATGGCATCTGCTTTTACTAAAACACTTGTAGTTCTTGTTCTAGTGAACGAAAAATAATAAAGGCATTTTTATAAAGCTAATAAGATGGTCTATAAAATAAAATCATTAAAAAATGTGTCAAATTTTGGCAAAATTCACAATTTTAGGGTAGTCGGATACCTTAAAAGAATTTTTTCGAACCAGATATTCTAGAAAATTTATTATTATGTTAATTTAGCTAAAGGTGGGAAGTTTCGAAGCATGTAAACAAAAAACTAATCTGATTTTTTTTCATTTACATAGTGAGTGAGTGAATATTAACTTCACATGTTCAGCTACACGAGGGCTTTTGCCGACGGACCTCGTAATTTTGAGCCATGGTCAAAGACGAGGACTAAATCTGAGCTGGCAGCCCCCTCTCCTAACTACCAAACCACACCAGAGGGAGGACGTTTGAGCTCTCCACAGATTTAACGTGCATAGCGCCTCTACACAGCGGGTCTTCAGTGGTATTTCATTTGCATTAGAACGTACATTAAACTACGGATGTAAAACAACTCAGTTATCACTTATATCTAGTAATAATAGATCCGAAAACCTAAAAGAGAGACCTTATATTAATACTATGTGTGTGTAAGGTACCAAGAATTTTAAAACAATATATCAAACATTGGTGGGATGATTGACTGTTTATTAAACTCTCACTTGAAAGTAACCACTGAGCAATTGACACAAAGGATCTCAATTTTAAATCATGGTCAAGGGAAGAGGAGGATGCCCCCTTTTCCAAACTTTCGCACCATGACAACGTTAGGTAGCCACGAAATATTTAACGCGCATCAGCTCAGCTACAGGAATGTATATCATAATAATCATTGAAAATTCAAGGAATTTTTGTAAATTTTAAAAATGATAAATTACCTAGAAAAATATTTACTTAGATTGATTTCAACTAAAACTTACGAAGAAGATGTATTTAATGTTAGTCATGAAGATGAGAACCTGGATTTTATAAATAAGTAAGAGGAATTTTAAAGATGAATGTTTTATCTTGTAAAGTCCTTGAAATTGATTAGGATTAGATTAACGTTTCATATTCTTCTTGCATATGCCATTTAAACTTCATTGTAATGGATATCTGTCTCGATAATATATGGAGATTACTTTATATATTTCCTCTATCTTAAGAATCCTTGAAGATTATAATCAGCTAGATTTTCAAGCGTTCCAATCTTCTATAAATACAGATTTTCAACCCAAAAAGTGTGGTGAAAGGTGAGGTGTCAAAGTCATTGCATCCATGATATCATAATAGAGTCTAAATTTAAGGGTGATTACTCATGAAATACTCAAGTTCAAATACCACATTACCTCACTAATCTTTCACCACCAACATAATAAATGAACCAAAATCCAGGTATTTTTTCTTATGTAAGTATTATTAAATTATTCGTTGGCCCAAAACCAATATGAGACTCTGTAGTGACTTTTAAATAGCCCCTTATGCTATCAAGAAATGAATCATTCATTTAATTAACTATTTTAGCACAGAACTCAATTTTTTTTACCTTTCTTATTAATTTTTTCTCATGTTGGAAGAATTGACCTTTAGCAAATTATATACTTTTTTAACTGCACATTTCCCAATTCACTCCTTACCACTAACTTATTTCTTGGATAGTTTTGGGATGTATAATTCTAGCTGACGTACTTAAAAAATTTTTTTTTCATTTTTAAGGGGACTGCGGGTTGGTGTTTTACCTTTGCAGATCTAATACATTCCCAGGAGGTGGTTTTCAATGCACTTCTAACTGAAGCTAAAAAAAAAGACTTATAAAAAGAAATGTCTACACGCGTATATAGAAATTTTAAAGCAGTACAGACTTTTAAAAAAATGAATGCTTTTTATGATAATATATAATTTTATTAGCAACTATCCTCATGACAGTTTTTAACTTACCTGCCGCCCTAGGCACTTCAAATTGTTACGCCCCACACACTATTTCCAGAGCAGCCTCTCCTTTTGTATTTACTTTGCCAGTTTTGGTTCGAGAGAGATTTTTCCCCTTAACCTATAACACCTGTTGATAAAAATTCCAGGAATCAAGAATATTCAAACAGTGAAAGCAGACTTTTTTTGCCTACTATTTGTGAGCTTTGCTACAAAATTCCCGTAATCTTATCTAGTTTTAATCCAAAATTAATGAATTCTTGCATGATTAATATTTAAATAACAGTAAACAAATTCATAAAGTTTATTAGAAAAAAGTTATAATGCTATTAAATTTTACATTTGCTATATGATTTGTTATAGAGGAACATAGACTTTTTCTAGAGCAAGTGTGCATATATGATGCTTCCAAAGTAAGCATGAAGCACTTATCGGGAACAGTTTTTTATTATGACAGCCATCAAACACATCTTCACAGGGAGACAACCTGACGCCAACTGTGCCGATTTTTAATTATATGGTATATTTATTTCAATAACTGCTAAATCATCGTATTTTAATTTAGGATTCGATTGGAGAGTAAAGCGTTCGTGTGAAGACCATAAAAGTTAATGAGCTGGAATAGAAATCTGATGTTTGGAACATCTTTTCTGAAAAAGAATATATGTATATATATATATTAACTGTCTTACGCTATGACTTACGCTACCCCGCCTTACGCGAACCCGGAGTTACCCGATTTTCAAATCTCGACGATGCTTCTTTTTTTTAGAGCGACACAACTTGATCACCTGATGAAATTGGTAATGTGATTGAAGAAGTTGTCGATCTTGCCAGGCAAATAAATTTAGAAAGTGGACAGTGAGGACGTTCAAGAACTGTTAGATTTCCACAAGCAGGAGCTGCCAATTGATGAGCTCATAGAAATGCTTGAGCAAGACTTTGAAGAACTTGAGTCTTCGGACCCAATTCAATCAGAAGATTAAATGAGACCGTTGAGAATTTGACAGAAGTCCTCAGTTTAATGAAAAAAGGGTTGCAAATTTCAGTAAATTTAGACTCCAACGAAAAGCATATGTTTTCAACAGAAAAAGGACCAAAAAAAATCATTAGCATGCATCGAAAAAATTTTGCGGGGTAAAAAGAAAATCATTGAGCAGGCAGAACTCTGCTATATATTATAAACACATTCAAACATCAAAATAACTTTGGTTTGCGATTTTGTATTTATGTATCTAAGATTTTATTAAACTTTTTCCCCCTAAATTTTTATTTTCTTTCGTCTTTGACCCCACCTAAAAAGAGTTTATGTGTGTGTGTATTTGTACCCGAAACTATACCCCGACTTACGCGGCCGTCACTTAGTCCCTCGTATCGCGTAAGTTCGGGTTATTACTACAATCGAATATGTACGATGGGAAAATAATTGTTAGAGGGGAAATGGAATTTTGCTGGGTTATAAATTAATTATTCTTACACACACACATACACATATATACAGGGTGATTCACTACCAGACTGACAAACTTGCAGGGTGTGTAGGGGGTACAGAGACGACTCGGAATCGCGTACGAATACAGGTTCGCAAATGCCGTAGTTGCAAGCTATGGTGCAAAGAAGAAAAGAAAAAGCAGCAACACATTAATGGGGCAGAAAACATTTTTTTGAAAGGTTGTAGTACTACAGGTGTTAGAAATTACGACAAGAAGTCGTCTGGAAGGCCTGACAGCGGCGCTGCATGAAATTCCTTACGTTCTGGAATTTTCATTTTAAGTCACGTATCTTCGCGGCGAATTCCTGAAATGTTAATATTTTTATTTTTACTGTCCACCTTCCTTAAAAAATTACCATTTTTATCGAAATCTCAAACAGTCAAGATTCAACAGCATATATCGTGGTGTTACATGCTATAAAAGGAAAAATACAGGTACCTACCTAATCAGTACCGATACAATAGCTCCTTTTGGAGTGTAATTCCTTTTTTCGAATCCTTATACTTCTAAAAATATTATATATATTTAATAATTTTATGTTACAGTAAATTGGAAAAAAATAGATTATATGACACAAGTTTTTTATTTATGAAGTCCTTTTGTTTTTGAAAATAATGTTCTTTTGAAAATCAAAATTTTGCATGTCTTGAGGTTAACGAGAACCTCACGTTTCCCTTAAAGAATTTTCATCAGGTACTGAATTCTTTTAAATATCAAGTAATTCAATCAGAAACAGAACCGTTTTAAAGAAGACATTGGTATTTTATTCAAGCCTTTAAATCAAATAAAGAATCAAGAACTGGCAGTTTGTCCCAGCCTTTCTTTTGTAAACAGTGAAACGAATTTAATAACGTATTTTTTATTGATAGATCGAAATGTATACTCTTTTCAAGTTTAGATAAAAAGCAATGTGGTTCAAAAATCAATTTTTAATTAATGAATTTTAAAAAAAAGTTTCCTTGTGATGAGTATTAATGTTTTACTATTATTTAAAACGTTCTGCATGTCTGAAGAAATTTTCCACGATCTACAACTGATGTCCTTGTAATTCCTTTGAAAACTTTTAGTGCTTCATTTGTAATTCATTACAACACTAGTTGTTGAACTATACTACATTTAATCTTTTTCTTCATTTCCTAATCTTTATTAGACTCCATTGCCACAATTTTTCTTAGATTGAGACATTAAGCGGCTGCAAAATTCTCTTAATTTATTTCGACATTTAAAGATTTGTAAGACTACACCAAATGAAGGAAGATTTCAAATTCGATAAAATTGCTTTTTCTTTCAAAACACATTGCATATGTAAATCTTCTTAAGTCTTAAGATGTTTTATTAAGAGTTATGGGTCACAATTAAGGACTTCGCATTGAACTTTTGTGGGTCAATTACAATTACCTTAGAAATATACGAGCTGTTACACATTAAGATAACGAAAGAATTTGGGCTTGAAGTTAATGTTCCAAGATGCGACAAGTCTTGCAGTAATGAACGCAATTATCAGAAAATTTTAATGAGAAAAATAAAGGACGACACAGTAAGAGAACCTTTCTCGGAAGTGCCTCTCTTTCTCTTGCTGTACTAGTTACTTCTAAATTGAGAAATAGTACTTTCAACTCATCACTATTGTTCGAAGAGCTCTAATTATACTCGGCAACTATCCAACAGTATTAGTTATATCGGTTACTTTGAGATAAATTGATCCATCTCATTTGGTGAATGACTTCAAAAAGATCGTTTTAAGAATTTATAGACCTAGTCTCGAATTGGGAGCATTAAACAAATATTCGTAATACTCAAATTTATTCTATTTGCTTAGTTTTTTATTAGTTAAGTACTATACGTAAAATTTAGAGAACGTTTTTTTACATATATTATCCATTTCCATTACATAATTCTCTTCAATTTTGAGTCTTTAAGAAAGTTATATTTAAATTCATTTAAATCTATAATTATCTACAATTAAATTTCAAAATCCGAAGTGACACAATTGAAAATAATACAGGGATATCCATAATTCCCCCGGGGTTTTGAAGTGCTGTAATAAAAAAAATTAAGATAAATACATCAAAGAAATAAAAACCATTTGAAAGAATACAGAAAAAACAAATCAAGTTTGATTTATTTTCTCTACAGGTATATATATTCTATGTGTGAGACCTTGGTTATACACGGCATACATCAATGCGATAGTTCAGTTCCTGCCACAACTTGGCATCAACGTTACTGACAGCATGTGTTATCCAAAAGCTTGGTCTTTAACATAAGACCAAGTTTTTGTACCTCCTTTGTTGTGTGATGTAGAAAAACTGCACGAAAGGATAAAACGTGCTGTCAATAACGTGGATAGTATTATGTTGAGTAGAATATAGCAGACATTGGACTATCTCATTGATATATATATATTCTCAAGAGCCAAAACATTATGACCACCTGTCAATAACGAGTTGGCCCACCTTTGGCGCACAACACAGCTTAAACCGCCTTGGGATGGATGCCACAAGTCCTTGGTAGATGGCCGAAGACAGATTGTACCAGATGTTTAAGCAACGGTCACGCAAATCCGAGATATTGCGAATTGGTGGTCTTTGAACTCTGAGCTGCCGTTCCATGACACCCCAAATGTGTTCTGTCAGATTAAGATCCGGTGAGTTAAGTGGCCAGGACATTAACTGGAATTCAGCACCATGTTCCATATCCAACAGTGTCCACGGAACAATGTGCTCCGATACTATTCTTCTTGGCCCTGCATTGTATTGGGCTGTCAGCTGAGGCACTCTCTGGCTCCGGTTTTGCTTCACTATGCGAGACAGTCTCCGACGTCCTTTTTCTTTGATAGCGTATGGACGTCTAACACCATGTCGTCTACTGCTGGTTTCACCGTCATTCTCCCTTTGCATAAATACTAACAACTGTAGATCGCGAACAACCCACGAGTCGCGCAGTTTCGGAAATACTTGTTCCGAGCCTTCGTGCCATTACAATCTGCCCTCTATCAAAGTCGCTTTGATCCACAGCCTTTCTCATCACACACAGAAGTGAAAGAATGAGATTCTTCAGACTCTCCAGCAGCAGTTAAATACCACTTCAACCTGATCACGTGCCTTCCACGTCAACCAGGCGAGTTCATTGCAAAATGTAGGGGTGGTCATAATATTTTGGCTCTTGAGTGTATATATATATATATGAAGTAAATCAATAATAAAAGAGTACAAGATCAACAAAAAAAAAGGATTACCCTCAATAGCTATTAAAATTATCGATATTAATATTAATGGCAAAGTTACATTAATGGATTAATTAATGAACTTAATTAACATAATTAATTTATTTTTAAAATATAATCTTTCAATTGTAGAATACGATTTATTTTATAATGTATCAGATTTCTCATCTTAAAAATAACTTAAATGTCAAATTTTGTAAGACTCTTGATAAATTTCTGTGTGCTGAGGATTTAAAAGTTAGGTCATCCACGTTTCTTGAATGTCTAAATATTTTAACGAATATAAAAAGTTTTATGGACATAATGATAGATATTTTTCCGATTCTAGAATTATAAAAAATATTTAAAAAATATTATTATGAAAATTTAAGCAATTAAACTCAATTGCGAGAAAAAGTAAATTGTTACATTCTGATGTATACATATTTTTATATTTGGACTTCTCGTATCAGAAAATTTTTAATTCAAAATGCCATGTGAATTCCTCAGTATTTCAGAAAATACAGAAAGCTAATTTTTTCCATCAGAAATCATAAAGTTTGAAGGGGAGCATACCAGTTAAGTATCTACAGCATGATGCACACCTAAACAGTTTTCCACGAATTCTTGAAGAACTAATTATTAGATTCGTATAAATTTAAAAGTTATTTAAGCTATTCTCTAGTAAATTATTTAAAATTTTGGATTCCAGAATGGAAAATTCAGGGTCAGAAACTAATTAATTTAATTAATATGTTAATTTAATCCTCTATAACCATTGAGAATTATGTGAATTTTGTCTAGCTGGAATAAATATTGAGACAATTATTTAAAATGACCCATTTTTGACAACTGTACATATACATTTCAAATATATCAACAATCTAAATTTAATCTTTATTTTTCCACTCTTAGTGGGGTTTTTAAAATACATAAGGATGACTCTGTTAGTTAACAATCTAATTTCAGGTTCCATTATTTTTAATAAAGCCTGAAAAAATAATTTTGTTAAAAATTGATTGACTTATGATTTCGTGCATTTTATTGTATTCAAAGAATTATAAGCTTCTTTTGATATATTCCTCAAATATTTAATCTAAGGTCTACCTTCAGTTTGGACCTTTATGAAAAGTTTTTATTCCATAATAATAAACATTCATGTATGAAATATTCAAAAGAATATAATTATTAATGTACGATTAACACAGTATATATTCACTTCAAAGTATACTTAAAAATATTAAATACTAAAATGTATTATTCTTGTATATTCTTTGCTCAAAATTTGGTCAATGCCGGTGGTCTTAAATCAGAGACAGTTCCAAGTAAAATATATAAATACTTATAAATTTTATTTTCGTTTGTGTATTTCGTTTTATTCTTATAAATATTTTAAGAGAAAAACGAAACTTCTGATTTAGTTATTACAATTACGATGTGGCTTGAAATGAGACAAATGCTAATTATTTTTAATTTGTTAGTTGATTCGATTTATGTTGTATTGGAAACATTCCTTCATTTAAACTCTTTTTTTAAAATTTTTTGTCTTAGAAAGTCTTGAAAATTCATGAAGCAATACATGTATGAAAGTAAAAGACACTTTGCTAAAGTTATCTGTAGGGGGTAGTGTACATTAAGGTAAAGATAAGAGGTAAAAATCTCAACAACTGAGATGTATAAAGACAGAAACACGCATTTTCTTTATCTATTTTAAATAGTTTACAAATCTGTCTCTTTAAATTTTTGTCTAACGGTATTTTAAAGTACCACTAGAATCATGTTACTTACTATTAAAAATATTCTATTCATCCATTACCAATGGTACGTTTCAGGATTAATGCTAATTAGTTTCCCTCTATCATTGATTGATTCGTAGTTCTGTACAGTTGAAAATAATTGAGAAGGCAAAAATTCTCGATATGCGTCAAATATAAGTTACCATCTTATATTTGAAATGCATTATAAAATTTCTGTGTAAAACATATCAACATTCATATGTAAGTTCACTTTATATTTTTGTTTCTGATTTTATAAGAGCCCTAACAAATAATATTAATAAAAATTAAAAAATAAGTCTTTTTACCTTATTTTCGAAACCATTTTTGAAATGGTACTTTTAAGTACCGTTAGGATAAAGCAACAGTTGTGCTAATGTATTTAGTTTTAATTTATTTATAAATACTGCCAAGCTATTGCATGTACTTTTAAGCTTAAGATTCGAAAAAAAAATTGTGTTTGGGTTTTTAAATTTTTAAAAATTAATTTAAATCCCTGGTATTTATTTTTATTCGTATATATCTTTCTTTTCGTGTGTGATGTGAAATAGTCTGATGTTATGTGCTTGAATAAATTTATTGTTATTTGCAAAATGTACATTTCTGTTTTCAGTCATTTGAATATTGCCTATCTCATGTCAGATATGCTTAGAAAGCGTGGTCTAACAACAAAAGAAACTATGTCACTCTTCCAAAGTCTCCCTTCGGAATGCAGCGGAAAATCGAGGACGTTGTGAAGTGTGTGCAAAAAACAAACAAAAAAAAACCCCTCTATGCAGAGTCGACGACACTCAAAATGTGAAGTGTGTTATGTATTTTTATGCTTGAAAAGGAAAAAATATTTTCATGATTTTCATCGCGAAAAGATATATGTATCTTGCTTATACATTGTAGCAAAACAGTGTAGGGAAGCGTTGTACAGCTTCTTTGTTTCCCAACTTGCGAAATATCTATAACTTTAGAGCCCCGATGGTAAAAAAATGAACCAAAATTATTTATTAGCTCTAATTAATATTTTTTTAAAGTTTGTATTTCTTTATTATTGTATAAATATTAAAATATCTGTTTTTATATAATGCAATCAAAATCGTTTTAAGTAGATATTCCTTTCAATTCCTAATTTGGGGCATATAGAAATAAAATGTCTTAATTTTAAAAAATTTTCTTGCACATAGTGATAAGAATGTTTAGTTCTAAAGCGTAATGTGACATTATCTCTTCTTTCATTACTTTATACATAAATTAAACATTATTTGCATTTAAACATAATGCATAGTTACAACCATAATGGAAAAATGTACGCTTCATGTTATTCATTTTGCAATTCATAATTCTATGAAAGAAGAAAAAAAAGGGATGTATATTAATAGTAACAAAAAGAATAACCCCTTACAGTACTTATATTAAGAATACACTTCCTACGTACGTAAGAAACTCCTAAACCCTTTTCATCGTGTCAAATCCAGTTCATCATTTCTTTTGAAACTCACAAAAATCATTTTTTTAATGCTGAGAATAAATAGTATTGAGTAATGATAGCAATAAATCAAAAAAAGGGTAATTTATTTTGATATTAAAATCGTGAAAAGTTAATAGTATTTTAATAATCACTGCTAAATTACATGGTAGCTTCTTCGTAGGCCTAAACAATGAGTAGTTTTATACATCCTACATTATACAATTTTTTATAAGCTTAGAATAGTTAAGGAAACAATTCTTGTGACTTCACGCTGATGATTCTACTCCTGACATACTCTTTCAAATTGATACATAATCTCATAAAGAAATTTATCTTACGCTTTTCTAACTATTTGTAGTCCATCATCAGAGTTTAATGGTAACCGTTTTAATGGTAACAGGAACAACTCTATTGATCATCAGTGTAGGAACTCCAAACTATTCGATTGTCTTAAACATATAAGATCAAAAATATTTTTTTCTGCATTAGAACAACACATTTAGATTGTAATGGAGAATTGAAGCTTTCGATATATTTAATGTTTAGTTTATGGGAATAATTTTTTTTTTAAATTGGCAGAGTTTACTAGACTATTGTAACAGTCTGATAAACTGAGTCATCACTTTATTTAAATATTGCATGTCGAAATAATCTGTAGTTCCGGAAAGTTAAGTGTGTACCTTGGAGCGCTACTTTACATAAAAACAAACAACCCGAATGTTTCAGAATGAGAGATGCTGAGAAAATTGTAGTTTAATCAAAAGAAGGCAGATTTACACATTACTTTTGCACATTTATATTTCAATTTTGCGCATTTTTAAGGCAGTTTTACACATTACTTGCAAAAGGCAAAACATAAAATGTCATCATTTATACAGTAAATTGTATGATCTTCATACGGTGTTTTTAAATGAAACTTCTTAGCAATATAATACATGTGCATATTTAACGTTTTGAGAGAGAGGGCGAGAATACCATTTAAATTAAAAATTACATGGTGTTTTAAATATTTGAAGACTGAACCTGAAGTACAATTTTCCTATGTGTTGAATATTCCAAAAATATAACAGAAATATAACATCTTACATAACTGTTTTTAAGATAAGGTGAAATCCAACGTCTGAGTACAAGAAAATAATAATTTTTAAATTTACTTGCTTATATAATTTTTGAACGAGCCAAATGGGATTAAAATGAATAAAATAATAGTAGAGAAAGGGTTACAGAAAAATTCTCTTCCATGATGAAACAGAACCCTTTGTTTTTATTAATTACCATTTATCGCGAAGCTTTTACAAACGTGCCTTAGTGTTTAAGGATAGGATAATTAATTAGCAACTTCGTGGCTTCATAGGTGAGGACTATTGGTAAGAGGAACTTATATCTATAAAATACAATGAAGTCCTCAAAAACTCAAATTTGGGCAATGTAGAAAGAAGATATCTGTTCACATAATAATGATCTGATGATCCCCAGGGCATTATTGTTACATCAGCTGAAAGAAAAGTATTTATTTTTTCCAATATTAAACATATCCAGGAAATACGTGAGCTGATGCACGGAAAATTCGTTGAGTATCAAACTCCTCATGCTGATGCGGTGTGAAAACTTGGAGAGTAGAGAGCCACACTTAGGATCACTTGACCTTGGTTCAACATTACAAGGTCAGTCGCCAATAGCTCTCGTGTTGCTTCTAAATGTTACATAACAAGTCAGTTAATTAACCAAAAAATACGCATAAGATACATTATATGATTCAGTTACAAGGGGGTAAAATGTAGTATAGTTGTGTTCAGTCTGACAGAAAACAATCTATAATAATTGCATTATTGACATTTCATGCCTAAGTGAGCCTATTTTGAAAAGTATTACATTTACCTAATGATGTAAGAGAGCGATTCTTCCGAAAATTGAGAAGAAAATATGTTGCGAGAGAGGTTTAAGGATATAAACCTTGATAGACTTGAAAGAGCTGGTTGGACAAAGGACATGGTTGACCACCACATATTTATAAGTTTATCCGGAAGGTTATTTCTAAAGCAGCAGCAATAATTTAGATACTTATTTTCCCAATATAATTCATTCAGCTAGTAATTGAGAGCAGCTTTATTTTAAGAAGTAGATATATGTCTGGGATTAAAAAACCTTTGATGAACCTTTTTGGGAATTCAGCTACGAGATGCTGGACGTCAGAAATAATCACTGAAATTTATTCAAAAGTAGAACTACAAAATCAATCATAGAGCTATTTTGAGTACAGATTGAGAAGAACAGTATTCCAAACTACAAAAATACAGATGTACCTCACTCATACATTCATACTATGACTAAACTTTAATTATATTTAAAATAAGTTAAAGATTTCCTCAATAAATTTTTTCATTGCTTTTGAATAATTAATGAAAAAGCAATAAAACAAAGAACGTGAGAATGAACAAAATAAGTTTCAGTCTTCATACCAAATGAAATAAATTGAAATTTTCTTACAGAATATACTATATTATGTTATAAGATAGAAAAGTTACGTTAACAGGAAAAAAAGCGACGAAAATTTTTAATCTGATTAAAATGATATTTCTCATCTAAAACAGGACTGGAAAGAAAATTTTTAAAATAATATTTTCTATGTAAAATTTTTCGGATTCGAATCAAATTATGATAATCATTGACTTCCTGTGGACATTACTCACATTGCGCCCTTAATTGTATGAATTCGCGTGATCTTTATATATATATATATATATATATATATATATATATATAATAGACTCTTAACACTTATTCTTACTATGGATAAGAGTAATTATATACTTGTGTTGTTAGCTATAAAAGTAATCTTATTTAGCAAGTTTTCCTCGTATAGAAGACAGAGACAAATGGATAAATCCCAACTAACTATCCAACTTATCGAAAATTTCAAAGAGGAAATTACCTTGAAATAATGTTGAAATACATAGAAATAAAACAAAATAATTAGTTTCTACTTATCAACTAAGGAAAAAGTTTCAAACGGTGTCCTTATCATTTTTGATAAGTTTCTTTTTCAGACAAACCGAATTCATCAACATTCCTTCACACATACGCACACACTCTAAACTTTATTTTAGTATTCCATGGATGGATGATGTCCACGGAGCCAATATCACATGCGGAGAATAATAAAAGTTCTTTCCAGAAAGCTTGTTGCCTAATTTAAGGTAATTAACGAAAAATTAATCATTAAATATAAATAATGGCAACCATGAAATCTGAGAGAGAAATTTTAATGTCATCTAAGCATTTTGGTGAAACATTTTTAAAGTTGTCTCAAGCAAATAGATTTACGCTCTTATTACATACGTATAGAGGATATAAATGGACGATACTTAAATAGGTATTTTAAGCAATGCTACTATTTCTTAATGTCAAAAAATCTGTTAATAAACATTAATGGGAGTAAATACATGATATAATACACCGTTAATCATAATGCTCAAAAGATGAAGTTATTCGTTTTTTTATAGTAATGTGTCATTTAATTTTTTTTCAAATCAATTCATTTTTTATTTATTTTATTTTAATGTTTAGATTGTTTAAATAAATTGATTATTATTTTTTTCTTTCCCACTTTAAACTGCCTATCTATCTATCAATGCATATATATATTTATATATGAATGAATGAGAAAAAAACGACCACTCACTCAGACTCTATTGACTAGAAATTTGGCAGGCATTATCCTTTTGTTGAGTAGACTCACTAAGAATAGGTTTGGGGGCAATCGATTACCGAGGGAGATTGTAGGGCCGTTATAGAAAAAATTCTCGGTTTCGAAGAAAAAAGGAACAGATCTGAAATTTGGCAAGTATGTTTCTTTAGTTGAGCAAAGTTCCTTTAAAAACGAGTTATGCAAAATTGATTCCCGGAGGAGATGGCGGGAGTTAAGAGTCGTTACAGATTTTAAAAAAAGAAACCCGTTTTTTGAACTTTTAGAGCTACAGACTTGAAATTTTTCATGCATGCTTCCTTTGTTAAGTAAAGATTCGCTGGGTTTTACCAAAATCGGTTCCATGAAAGGGTGCACGGAGGCGTACAAGATAAATTTATATATGTCTTAGAAATACAAGTCCTGTATTTTTTAAATCAATAGTCGAGGACTAAGAATGATTTTCAATACAATCGAAAGCTTAACACTAGGACTTAAATATCAATAACTTAAAAAGGGTCTATAGTCTTATAGCATCATGAAATACTCAGCGAAGTGGGTGGGTAATGACCAGTTTGATATATTGTTGATCTATTTAATACTTTTTGTTGAAAAATATTTCTCGCAAATAAAGTAATACACTAACGCAAGGAACAATAAATTTTTACCACAATTTAAGCAACAACAACGTAAAGACTTATATGTTTACTTTATAACCATTTTGTTGGAAAGATTTTATTTTCATTTCAAACAAATTCAATTAGGATTGCTTTTCAAAAAAGTTCAGATTTTGCACAGTACTCTTGTGCTACAATTTAAAAAGCATACTGCTGCAGGGACTTATTTTAGAATTCCTTGTTAAAGATGTTGCTATCGTTATTTCAAAAGTATTTTTATTTTAAACTTTACTATTGCATTGATAATAAATATACTAAAGGAAGAAGTTTCAACAATATCTGAGATAGAATGCGTTTTAAATTGTTATATATGAAACAAATTTTATTGAAAAGGTATTATTATACGTAAGTAATTTTTTTCAGAAAAAGCATATTGTATTGAACGAATACATTTTTGATTGTTTATCGAATAAACATCTTATTTCACACACACACGATGCACATTTATTACATAAAATAAATTACTTCCGCGACGCCACGGAATAATTTTAGATTCATTTGATAAAAATGCTTTATTGATAACATTTTAGACTTATTTATATTCCATCGATCTCTAAGAAACGAAAAAAAAATTGTTGGTTAAAGAACTATATAAAAAGCAATTATTCATGATCATTTTCAAAATATTTGTTTCAAGAAAGTTGCCTTAGGAATTATTATGATATACTCTTGAATTTATGAATATGACAATATATTCTTTCGTCTGGAATAGAAAAAATGTTCCACCTTCATCTCATTTTTCCAATTCTACAGTAAAGAGAGATAACCCAAAAACTCATAATAAAATCTTGAAAAAATAGAGCCAGTTGAGATGGAAGAAACTCGAGAGCCTTGGTGACAAAAGAAAATCGAATCGTGATTAATATTAAAACTTTACTTGTTGTTTTGGGTCTTTCAGACTTCTTTTTTACGGTATGAGATTTATTTGGAAAAAAATTCCGAAGAGGAAAGGAAATATTTGAAATAAAAACCTCATGAATTTCAATTTGATGGGCATGTGGATTGCATATTTTCTTAATGTATAAAAAAATGTTTTTTTTTCCCTGTGGGATTCTTGAAGTGAAATATAGAGTTCTTTCTTTTACATTTGGCAATGCATTTCAATGTTTAGATATCCGAACTGTATAATTTTGTGAAAATTTGCAACTTGTTATAATTTTAAAAATATTGAGTTTCTGTGGTTTCAAATTTCTTGAGGAATATAATTTTATTAAATTATGAATAAATTTCACCAAAAAGTGAAAAAGGTATTGCAGCTTCGTAGACTTTTTGTCAATTGATGATTTATTGATAAATTTTTAATGCTTCTTTCCTTCGAAAAGCGCATGCTAAAATACATGAAACATTAAGCTTCAAAAATTAATTTTAAATTATTTTTGTTGAATTTTCTCATAAAAGTACAATAAAATTTATGATTCAACTCTACAAAATTTGATTCTGGTATATAACTGTAATTCAGATGAAATTATGAGCTCAGAAAGAATGATTGATCAGGATGTTCCCTTTTTCTTACTCAATAATCTGTTAATAATAATTCAATTAATTAAATTCCAATTAATTCTTCCAAAAGTCAGAACTAAGAAAATCAATTGAAAGTAATCAAAAATAAAAATTTTCTTAGTTGATTACAATTTCCGATATCGTGAAAACAAATTATCATATACTATGTACAGCTAAATATACTTGAATAGAACTATCTTGCATATCATAGCCTTGATCTGTTTAAGAATGCGAGTACTAGTTTCATACACTGAAAATGTGCATAGCTCTATTTATGAATAATCTTGAGAACCTCTTTTCAGTCTAATTTTTATCATTATGGAACATTATGGAAGCCTGATTCTTTTAACACTGAAAATGTTATGGAGCTATCAATTAATTGCTAAAGCCATAAGAAGTACAGGAAGACTATTGGAAACGAAATACGATTCCGATCAACGAACTAGTTTTAAAGATAACATATGAAGTGGAATCTTCCATGTCACGCCAACATGAAGAGTTAGAGCTTGGATAGATTTGCTGCTACTCCTTCTCCCGTACGTCGTAACCAATAAAGGACAGAAATAAAAGCGCTTAACTGCTTGCCTGATTATCCCGAGTTATCTTGAGTTCGTATATATTGCAGTTAATTATTATCCCGAGAAAACTCGGGTGAAACAGAATTTGTAAGTACGATTTGTTTTATCACGGTTTTACTAGGACTGGAGGAAATGAAAGGAAATATTCAGCTTTGATTGGCAGTTTGGACAATTTTTATAACTCGCCCGGTTTGGTTAATACGTTAGTCAAAAGGAAGACTGATGTGTGGAATATTCCGATTGAATAGAAAAGATTTACCTCGAGATCTAGAGACAAAAACAAATTTAAAAATGGAGAAATTATTGGGTACTAGTGAGGGAAAGTAACTGTAATGAAATGGAAAGATAAGAAGGATGCTAGTTTAATTTCCACAATACATACAATCGAAATGCAGGATGTGACAAATAAACGGAGAGAGCCAAAGTCCAGGCCTAAATGTGTAGTTGACTACAATGATAAAATGGGTAGTGTAGATAAAATCGACCAGCATTTAGCTGCTTATTCTACACTCAAAAAAGAGGGGGGAAATACTATAAGATTTCCTTGCATTTATTGGATTTGGCCTTGTGGAATTCCTACATTTTGTACTGTAAATCAGGAGGTTCACGATCACTTAAACAATTTAGAATGAAACTGATTGAAAAACTAATGTTAGAACATCATCGTGACAAATTTTCTGCTACATCTGGTAGACCCAGCATTAGTCCTTCATCACTCAGGTTAACCTCTAGGCATTTTCCAGATGTTATTCCTTCTACTGAAAAAAATCAAATCCAATGAGACAGTGTACTTTTTGCTCCCGTAAAATAGATTCCAGAGGTAAGTCAGTACGAAAAGAGACCAAATACCAGTGTACAGAATGTCAGATATCACTTTGTGTGTGTGTGCATCCTTATATATATAGTTTCAAAACAATCACACAAAGACTAATATTGAACTTTTTCCCGTTTGCACGAGATAACTCGGGATAGTAAACTAATATTAAAACTAAATGCTTTTACACCAGTAAAAAATTAAAAATTCAACCTAAAACCTACATATTTTGTTTTGTTTCGTTTCGTATTTAATAATAAAGTAAGAAAATGTGATGATTTTTTGCAGTTTCTTTCAAAAAAATTTGTAAGGGAAGCGGTTAATGACTAGCCCCAATAAGGATTCCTTTTCGTCTAAGGCAGAGGTTCCCAAACTTTTTCGCCTCAAAGACCCCCTGCCATGTTTTTCGATTTTTTGACAGATGATATTACACAATTTATTTTAAAAGAGTTAAATTTCTAACTTAATGAAGTATAGTGTCTAAAGAAGCACATGTTAATTAATTAGAAATTTACTTAATACATGAAATAATTCAACAACAAACAAATGCTTTTAATAGGAGGGATGAATCTGATGCTTCAATAACAAATTTTCAACATTTGGCATCCTCTTGTCAGTTTTAACCCTAAATCTCCTCTGTTAGTAGTGCCCAGTTTTTTTCTTTCTTTCTTTTTGAGATTGGCAATCATGTTGAAATTCCTTCTCACTAGGAAAAGCAATTTTCAACTTTCTCACGGTATTCCATAATTCGGAATAAATAGCAAGCATGTTTTTTTAAAGCCAAAATTTACAATTTTTTTTCTATATGACCCTATGTATTCATTGCTTTCTATGGCGTTACCATAGTCAAGACATTCTCAAACCTAGTTTCAAAATCTGAATACAGGCTATATAAACGTTGAACATAGGTTAAAACGCCTTGACTAATTGCGTGTCTGTGACAAATTGCGAAATCGAGAAAATTTCGTGACTTCCAATATTATGCTTCTTTAGCTTAATTCTGAAAAAGATATAATTTTTATTTTAGTTTGAGCACGTTATATATTTTGTAACGTATTTGAAATATACACCAGAGCTATTTCATAACATAGAAAACCATAATATCAATCAACCTAGACAATTATTTGCAAATAATTTAGTTTTAAGCCAACCTGTTTTCATATTTAAGGGTTCTTGAATTAATGTCTTCTTTTTTACGGGCTTCTATCCGAGTAGATAACAATTTCTAAACTTTTTACTCACAACATAAATTTAAAAGTTACCGGAATATTCCATGCATGTCATAGATTGAAAGAAATAACTTAAAAAGTGCATCTTCTGTAAAAAATTTTAAGATGCAGAAAAAGAAGTAAAAGACGCCAAGTTTTCTAATCAATGTCATTCACTTCCTGCGGAGACAAAATTTATGTCAAGTATACCATTCATATTCACCCGTTCGTCGATTCACATATGCTTCGATTACCTCTTATCATCCACTGAAAACTTCGGGTTGCAGAAAGAACGCTGAACTTTGCTTTTTCAAGTTTAATCATGCATTTTAAGGATGTAAGGAAAAATTCCTAGCGGAACGTCAAATAATGAGCATTCAGTTTCTTAGGACCCAGTCTTATTTAAATGATTACGTAGTTGAAAATGCTTTTGGTTTGGTAGACTAACTATTACATAAAGTAAAATTCAAGCTGTTCACTTGTTGAAAAATGTGGATCCCTTCATAACATCCACAATTCTCATCGCAGCTAAGTAAAATTGTTATCAATGTTAATAGTTCAAAGGGAATTAAATTATGTAAAAAATTAGTTTAATTAACTTCTAAAACACAATTTTAATATTATGTTATTCCATTTTTTAAGCATCTACTTTTTATTACAGGTAACTTAAATCTTAAATATTGTAAAATTTTCCTAAAAAGAGTTTCTTAGTTATGATGGCTTTAAGAATAGCCTTCTAAATCTTAAGTAAATATTTCAAAAATTTGTCACTAATTTTTTTTTTCTATCCATCCATTCTGAATTCTTTTATATTCAAATGATGGAATATTTTTCAGATTCTTTTAAAATACTATAAAAAGAAATGGAAAATGAGTTATTATTATGAAAAATATATGAATGATCAGTATGCTATGGAGCAGTATGAGTTATATGAGTAGGGAAACGAAAGTATATTCCCCTAAAAGAATTTCCAGAAAATTCCGGGCCTTATGAATTTTGTACGGGCGCGGCAAAAATTGTTCAAGTCAATAAGGATAACTCCTGTTTTATGATTGTACATTTCTGTGCACTCACAGAAGAAAGAAAATCATGCATATTGATAGTATAAAAGTAAATAAGATAATTTTTTAAGAATTTGATGATAAAACATATTTTTATTGCCAGTAATATGTGGAGGAAGCTTCATTTTTCAGACTTAATAAGGTATTTCAAGAATAGACGAAAATTTTTTAGAAAACAGCTTTTTTTTAAAAAAACATTTATAAACCCCGTGCACCACGCAATGTATAACACGGGGGCATACAACACAGACAGAAGAAAGGATTACAACACAAACATCCATGCCTTCTCCGGGATTCGAGCCCAGTCCCTACGGCACCACAGTCAGCTTCACTAACCACTATACCAGATGGGCGGCAGAAAACAGCTTTGAAATCACTATTTGCTTTTTAAAAATCCCAATTTTATATAAATTACTAAGCAGATGAAACTTCTTTTGGTTTCATAGATCAATTACAGTGGTAAACGGAATTATAGAAGCAAGGAGTAAAATAACTAGTATTTACAGAAAATATGTATCATAGAATCAAAACAGTTTTTCGAAATGTATAACATAGATTTGTTAATAATAAGTATTTTTTCACTCATGTTCATATGTTTTTCACGAGGTAAGCAAACAAATACAATATAACCAATTATTAAAATTGAAATAAAAAGCTCTAATTTAAGTAACGTAATGGATATATTGTATAGCTTTCTTGATACTTTTCCAGTTATAATATTAACTACAATATAAGATATTAGAAAAGACTCAGTTTTTCTTATCTCATTCAACAAAATTAAGAATTAAGGCCTAAACGCATGAATTAATAGTGAATTTAAATAAGATATTTAAGGTCTAGTCGTTATTTGAACATGATATTACATTTTAATTATACACTAAAGAGAATAGGAAAATTCTGAAAATTAGTTAAAGTCAATGGAGGAAAGATATTTTACATGTTTCTCAAATAAACAATGATATTCATACATACACATACATGTATATATATGTGTGTTTATGTTTGTTTGTATGTATATATATGTGTGTGGGTTGAATCTCAGGTATTTAAATACTAAGTTAAGTACAGATGATCAAAGAATCTTATAAGGGTACAAAGATACTTAAGCTCATTGAATTTTACTAATAACCGTCTAGTTAACAGTTTCATGCCGAAGAGAGAATATAGTTTTAATAACGTGATGTGTCTCTTAAGAAAAAATATTTGAAATTTGGCTCATGGATATCTTGGTGATGCCAGATTTTGTCCTTAAATTTCACAACAAAATAAAGTGCTAAAAGGTTTCGCAAAGTGTACACAGTGAGAGGTAAATTTTAATTGAATAATTTTTTTAAAGAATTAATTAGAAAAAAAGGATTTCTTACAAAGCTATCAATAACGAATCATATTGCACTGGATAACATTTTCATGTATATCTACATGATAATGTGCTTTAATAACATTAAATGACTTTGTAGAAATACTTGAGTAGAATTATGTGGTGATGATTTATTAGAAAACGTAAATTTAAAGAAAAAGGACAATTATATATCAATAACATTGTTCAGATTATAATGATGGTATGATAGGTATTTTTCTTAAAAACTGTCTCTGTAATTCAAAGGATAGTTAGTGCCCTTTTTTCGCTTAGGCACACTAGGCACGTGACTAGGGCGCAAGGAAATGGAGGATGAAAACGGAAAAAAAATAAAATTACAGCAAACGAACCACCGCCTAGAGAATTCATGTATGTGTTGTGTGTTTATGTGCGCGGAACTATGTATGGGAAATGAAAAACTTACAGTTTGATGTTGCTATGCTCTCAAAATGATATTACAATGTAAATTGATTACAATGATATCATTAACGATTTTGCAATGATCAAAGCTCGAAGAAAACCTTTATTGTACATGTGCAATGACAGTGACTCAACAAAAAATAGGGATGTCTAAAAATGATATATAGTAAAGAGATAAGCAATGATAATTAACAGTTTGATAGCAGTTCATACAATAATGTATACTTTATACAATAATTGCAAAGGATTTCATAAATTTACTGAACTAATTCACAAAAGGGTGGGTGGTTTGTGATGCCGGAAGGTAAGAATGAACAAGAGTGGCCAAACCATGCCACTATCCTTTTCTTACACTGCCGGTTGCCTGTCCGGGACACGGCGGGCTCGTATTTAGTGGATAATGGAAAGACAAAAACGAAGAAAGGAAAAAGAGTAAGAGAGTTTAACAGTTTTTTTTGTCTATTCAGCTAACAAGTAAATTAGCTAAAGAAACTGTGACACAATAGTTTTAACATTTTTGTGTGATACGAAGCAATTCAAGGATATGGAAAATAAAAGGAAGGAAATTAGTATCAGCAAGCGTAATATCATTGTGAAAATGTGGAAAGATGGAAAAAGTCGACGGGATATATCCAGATCCGTTGGACTGCAGTATTGATCTATCCAACGTGTTAATAACTTTAAATTTACAGGAGATTACGCATCCAAACCTCGTTCAGATCGACCATTTTAACTCACAATCAGAGAAAAACGAAGTAAGATATCCTTGATGAAAAAAAATCAGCGTTTGATTGTGTGTGCAACTCAAATAGCAACAGACATTCACGAGAAGTTCAACAAAAACATGTGTGCGGGTACTGCAAGAAAAATCTTAAAAAGGGCTGGATACGGTAGTCGAGCGGCTCGCAGAACGCCTCATATTTCAATGACCAAATTTTGCATCTTCGGCATAAGGAGTCGTAAATTGGTATGGAGAAAACCTTCAAAAAGAGCATTTAGTACCTACCAAAGGGAAAAGCATGGTGGTGGTGGAGTCATGGTTTGGGAAAGTTGGAGTATATCCAATCAATTATGAACAAATATGAATACCTTGATGTCCTGAAAAACAATTTAAAGGAAAGTGCCATAAAACTCACCCTAGGATCGTCGTTTCGTTTCCAACACGACAACGATCCTCAGTAAACCTCTGAGATTGTGAAGCTTTTGCTCTTAAATAATGTCCCAAATCAATTGCATACGCCCTCTCAGTCACCTGATCTGAATTCTATGAAACACCTATGGGATTTGCTGGAGCGTAAGATTCGTCAACACAATATATCTAGCAAGGATATGCTGAAGATTGTTCCTAAGGATGAATGGGAAAAGATAAGTGCTGAAGAAACCACTAGACTTGTTAATTCAATCCAAAAAACTTCAGGGAGTTCTCAAAAGGTGGGTGTATCCAACCAACTATTAAATAGCTCATTATTTTTTTTAAATAATTTTTACAGTTACTACTAAAACATAAAACGAAGACTTTTTCTTCTTGATTTTTTTAGTATCACTACAAACCTGTCTTTATTTTAAAAGCCATGAAAGTAAGCTGAATTTACTTTTGTTATTCTCAATACTTAAAATGAACTAAAAATTTAATGTTCAAAAAAAAATTTCAAATTCCAGTTTTTAAATTTTTTTACGTTGTTTATGTAAGCAATAGTACGTGAACGCAGACTTTTTCTAGCAAGTGTATTTCAAAATAAAATTTATTATATATTTGATTTCAAGTCAAGAGATTCGCATTAGCTTAAAACTTTCTTTAAAATGTTGTTTTAAAAAAATATACTAGAGTAAATTCTATAAGATTAAAGTTTTTCTGTTAGTATAAAAATTTACTTTATCTGTGTGTGTTTTAAAGAATCATCTTTGCTTATTTCAGTATTCTTTCGTATAAAAATAGTTATTAGTTGAATGTATATAAATAAAGATATAATTATTGAAAATATTTATCTTTATTACTGAGAGAAAGAAATCAACAACTCTCTAATGCAGGCGTCTTTTATGGCAACAGTAAACAAAACTCAGGCATTTTCTGATGTTGAACAAAATCTCTAGAAAATTTTCTTATATATATATCGCTCACTAAAGTTATATAACAATTCTATTCGAAATAACAATTACTTTAAGGCATTAAGTTACATTTACAAAAAAAAAAAAGATAACACTTTAAAGATTATAAAAATAGCTGAAAGAGATGGTGAAATTCAATGCCGCAAAACATTATTTCTCCTGCTGTCGTTATTTCTTTATTCTTGCTGTTTCCTTTTTATTCTTTGCTATTTTTAAGGATCAATTTTCATGTGGTTTGTGTTATTTTAGAATTTTTCACTACGACACATAAAGCTGTTTTTAAACGAGGTTTTCCTTAGTGAGATTTTCTAACTTTTTTTCTTCTGTTCTCTACGTATATGTTACATATAAAAGAGATACTATATTTGAGCTAGAATCACACCCATATAAAATAGTTTTATTAAATAATTTCCTGTAGAATAAGCAGAAGATAATGAATATTCTTATAAAATGCTTTTATTTCTGGAAAGATAAGTGAAAGATTTTGTTCCTAATCAGAATACTGAAATGAGTATAAGAAATTCTATTTAATTTAAAAATATTTATTTAAAATTCATTTATGTGCATCCTTTTTAGTTACAGAGTTACATTTCTCTTTCTGTTAATTCATAATGACAATGAACATATTTCGCTGAAAAGAAAGAATTTTCCCGAATGGAAAATTGAAGTTTCTCTGAGATGAATGTCTTAAAATAAAGTTTGCTTTATATTTCTGTTTTTTCTTTCCTCTTTGAATACATTTTTGGCGATATTTTATTGTTTAATAATTCCCAATTATCGCTGGGTAATGAGAATCCTTAATAAAGTTTCTGAGATCTCTTTTTCATTTGTGTATTTAAAATTTTTTTTTTTTTAATTTATCATGATTTTCTTTAAGTTTCATTATTTCAATCATTGAAGAATTACTCATTTGAATGTAGGAGAATATGCCTTTAATATTTAACTCATTTTTGTGTGTGATCTATGTAATAAACCTTTTCGTATCATTAAATTTTCTCTTTATATATTTTCTGACTTGATATTATACTTCATTAATTTTCCTTAACTTAAAATAGGAACAGAACAATATAAAAATGACATGAATATAAAACAACATTAGATGAAAACAATTTATTTAGTTTACACGTAAAAATATATTTTTGACTTTTTAATTTACTTAACTGAATTTTTTTTTATTTTGATCTAATCATAAAAAGTTCTTACCTTATTTTCCATTTTTAATATAAAATTCCATGCCTCTTTGATGGGTATATCTCATTCTAAACATACCTAGGCTTAAAAAGAAGAGTGCATGAGATATTACTAAAATAATAATAAAAAAATTGATAGCATAGTTCAATAAAATGTCCGCAGCATAGAAATATATTTTATATTTTCTAACTGAAACGTGTTTCATAAAAAAGGGGCTACTAGTTCATACAGACGTATAACTAAGATATAACTTTATTGAAACTTATTCATAGTTCATTATTTAATTTTACAGAGTATATTTTATTACAACAAATTTTAATGCCACGTTTTCTCTATATCATACCAATTTTATCACCGTAATTCAATATAAATAAAATCCCGCAAGTTATAGAAATGCATTAATTTCGCTACGTCATTCAAAGTAATGAATTTTAAATATTTTGTTGAGTGACCCAGTATAACGCGCGCGCGCTCATCGTCCTCTATAGAATACATCTTATAAATATTTTTCCTGAAATTTGCGAATTCCTTGCAAAATTTTAATTTGAGACACCCAATCGGAAGAAAAGTGTTGTTTTACTTGGGAAATAATGGTTTTGTAATATACTTAAAAGTGTTCGCACACTTGCAGTACATCTTCAAGCATTGAATACATGCATGTCTTAGAGCTTTCTCGTATGTAAATATTTTTATTATTATTAATTGACAAATTAAGTGAAAATTTTTATTATTTTCATAAAGCTCATGCATGTTATTAACATTTTCAAACAAAAAATTTCAAAAATATGCTTTGAAAAATTCCATAGAAAAAATTACGCTGAGCTTACCTACCCTCAACAAGAACCCTCGCCATTGGCTGCTTTTTTTATATTTTAGCTATATTTTATTTATTACAGTTTTACAAACTACGAATTGAAAAACTTTTTCATCTCTTGAAGAAACCCTCAAGTATGCATTTTCTGGAGAAATAGAGTAATATATTTGGTTCGACTCCTGAAAAAAAAATGAGCTCGTAAACGAGGAAAATGTAAATGATGAATTTGATGCAATTGCAAGTTAAGACATTGCTGAAATTACAGAATTAGATGCATCTTTTGATGAAGAATATACCATTGACTATATTTTTATTATTTACTCATTTTACTAATTAGCATTTAGACAAGAGCTCCCCCCTCCTTCAAAACACAAATCAACTGGCAGAAAATTCCGCCAACTTATGAATCTTGGGCTGCGGGAGACTGTGTTCATAAAAGATTTAATAGTGCATGTCAAGATAAGGAAGACTGTTCCACGTCAAAAATATTTCAAAAACTGTTTAGTGAAGAAATTTTTGAACTTATCGTCACTGAAACTATGCATTATGCAATTGGCAATAAAAATAAACAAAATTTTGTAGTCTTTGTAGAAGCTTTTAAGATATTTTGGGATTTTTTTTTTTTTTTTTTTTGGCTACCACACGGTCTACCTAATGAAAAGGACTATTGGAATGAGAATGAACAAATACGGATTCCTCAACCCTCTCTTATTATTCCATCAAATTTATTGGGACATTATTCTGAAACACACATGTATGATTGCGTAAGGGAGCTATGAACGGAGAATTTGCGTTTATGAATGATAACGCCCGTATTTTTTTTTACCGAGAAAACATCGAAAAAGAATGCCTTCAATCTGAGGATATCAACCAAATGGAATGGTCGTAATTCTCACCTGACTTGAATCCGACAGAGCATGTATGGCATATACTTAGCCAATGAGTTGCACCCCGTCAACAACCTTCTACATGTCTACCGAAACTTCGGAGAGAAAATCTTGCTGAGCGGAGTAATTTTCCATAGGATCAGTTCCATAATTTGATTCATAGCCTGCTTAGGCGTTGTACGGACTGTACATAAGTGCATAGGTGACATACAATGTGTTAAAATCATACCAACCATGCAATTTTCAGTTTTTGTAAAGGAAAATGTTTTACAATTGCTCTAAGGAGCAAAAATCGTAGCTTTTATGAATGGTATATACATACACCATCTTTTGTGTGTGTTCTTTATCTTTTATTGAATGAATAGACATCATTAAAAAGTCGCGTTTGTTATCTTTCTGAATCTTTATTTGCCGGAGCTGGCATTATCCTTAATTTATGGACACAGTAGTGTATTATTAATGACTTTGTATATATAGTTGTACAGTGTCATCAATTAAGAATAGTCTATATTTCTAAAATTAAGCACAAAAAAAAATTCTGGATGCATTTTCATTTATTAGAAAAGTTTATACGCTGGTTTTGAGATTTTTACAAAAAAATCACGAAATAAATTAATTGGAGGCCAATGGCTTAAGAATAGATTAGGTTATGTACACTCTTTTACAAAAAAAAAAGCACGAAGAAGGAGTTGCCGATCTTGATAAAATTTCGTAGGCAAAGAAGTCTTGGTCGAACATGCAAATGATCAAATTTTCAAGACCATGGACATGAATTACGGTCGTAATGCGCATTTCTGCTGAGCATCTAGCAAAATATAAAACCGTTAATAGAGGCGTAAAATTTATCTTTTTTCGTTTTCACCGTTGTGATTCCCTGGAGGAAAAACGAATGATGACATCACAACGTTTTCGAAGACCTTATAGGCAACTGCATGACTTCGAACGTGGTCGCATTGTCGGAATGCATGAAGCTAAGTAGTCACATAGGCCATTAGGTAGTCACCTGCAACATACAGACACTGCTGTGTAAAGGTGGTGGCAGCAATGGTTGCTGTGAGGAACCAATCGACGAAATAAAAGTTCTGGAGAGCCAAGATGCATAAATGCGAGGCAATATCGGATTATTGTTCGACAGGCCCGAACTGCGCTAGTGGTATCATTTTCTACTATTTAACGTACTACAGCCTCTTTAATACTCCCCGTGGTACCTTCCATCATTTCACGGCGCTTGACTGAGGCGGGGTTACACTCACAGAGGCCTTTGAGACGTCTGTCTTGGACCCCACAGCATCGGCGGAATCGTCTGGAGGGGCGTCGCAGCCAATCATCATAGTTGCAATCGGGCTGACATCGCATAGTGTTCAACGATGAATCTCACTTTACTCTTGAAACAGATGACCATCGTCTCCGTGTCTAAAGTGTGCGGTGCCAGTGGTCTCAATCAGCCTTTGTTTTACTAAGGTGTACAGCCATAACCCCTAGTGTAATAGTGTTAGTGTAGGGTGCTATCTCATACGACAGTAGTTCATCTCTTGTCATCCTCCATACATCTTTTAACAGCTGAACGGTATGTTGATACCATCCTGGAGCCGGTTGTATTACTCTTCATGACACGAAACCCGGGGGCCAGTTTCCGACAAGATCATGCCAGGCTCCATATCACTCGCATATCTCTGGACTGCCATTGTGCAGTTATTACTCTTCCTTGGCCAGCGAGGTCATCAGACCATTCACCAATTGAACATGTATGGAATATTGTAGGGTGCTAGATTCAGGCAGCCAAAATTACCTCAGATCTGGAGCAACAATTGATTAATGACTAGCAGACTGTATCGGAGGATGACATTAGGAATCTTTATCACTCTTTACCGAGACTTATACAAGCATGTATCACCGCCAGGAGTGGTTCTTCCAACTATTAATTTGAACATTCAAGTTGTAATCGTGAGCCGTGGATCTGCCTTATGGCCTTGATTTTCTTATTATCTTATTATCTGAGTATGAGCTGTACACATATTTAATTTCTTTAAAAACAATCATTTCTTTCATATGGTGCTTCGATTTTTAGCAAAAGAGTATATAAAACTTAAAAGAAGAATATACAAAATGTAAAATTACCCGCAAGTTGTGTTAAACCAAAGGAAAAAAAGTAACAAATTTTATTTTCATATTTTTTCATGTAATGTTTTATAGTCATAAATGTAATTTATATATATATATATATAATTGACATATTACAAGTTTCATTTTCACTACGGCATGGAATAAATCTCGAGGGAAAAAACTTCGCTACTTGATAATAATCTGATGATCATCAAATGACATTATTTCTCACAGAATGAATTAGCAAGACTTAAGTGTACGAGGGATTAATAAAAAAAATAGCTTTATGCGTGAACAAAATTGGGGAACCCAGAAAAAGTACTTTATTTCTCATTATGTAATACGGAAATTAAACAAAAAAGCACTTCCAAAAAGATATACTTTCTGTTTGATTTCCATTAATTTAATTGACTTTGAAAGTCTTAGATTTATTTCCATTAGCAGTAGTCTCTATTCCACGTAAAGAATCGATAACAAGATTTGTTGGGGATGTCTTTTAAAGGAATGTGAAATCTTTCAATCGTCTTGAAATTTATTCAGAATCTACTTCGACAACAATTGTTCCTCCAATAACTTTTTATTCGTCATGTTTTTGTCCCAATAAAGGCTAGAGTCAGAATATTTTCTTTTTTTCACTTCATGTATTTTGTTACCTTCATCAGTAGAAATGCTCGGGTTTATTTCTTGTTTTATAATACAAGATGGTTCATTAGTGTTCATCGGAATTTTTAGATCAATGTGTAACTTATGAAGTTCGTTTTTTTAGGGGGTTACCAGACGAGGTTGGGTTTTCTACCATTCGTTTAAAATGAGAGTGGGAAGAAACTTTCAACTCCATTGGAGAGGGGGAATAAGAAAATAAAAACCACATTTTTTTTTTGCTTCTGTAGTCTATTATTTGTATGATGGATTAAAAAATGAACAATTCTTCGTAGGTGTTTTAGATCTACTCTATTGTTTCTCTGGGAAAAGAGTACAATATATTCTCTAACTTGTATATCAAGAAAAGAAATAATAGTTCTTTGAAAGAAAAGCGCGATATATTCCATTAACTTTTATAAAAATAACACTGGGAAAAAAGAAAGAGAGAAAAAGAAATGAAGAGTTCTAGAAAAGTCTTATCGAAGCAGAAAAGAAGAAAAAAATTGCTAAATTGCATTTTGAAACTCTTGTGTGATCCTTTTTTTTTCCAAACAAAATTTCAACAAATGTAGTTAAAAAAATTACTTCTACAATAAATTACCTGGGAAGAATCGACAGATGTTATGAGTTTAAAAAAAGTAGGAGTAGAAGCTTATTGCTGGAATCTGTAAAATCAATGTAACTTGAAAACAATACTTTCCTTTAACGTAAAAATACTTGCTTAAAGAATCACGGGAAAAACTAAAAGATAAAATAATTCTTTTAAAAAACTAAATATTTCAAGATCAGATGGTAAATGATTTGGATTTGAAGAAATTTTTTATCTCTGCGAAAAACAATAAAAGATCAAATGGAACAAAGAAATTTGTGAAAACTGCAATCATATTATTTGAACCAAATAGTGGCTTTAAGAATTGTAGTTCCTCGTCAAAAGGAAGATGTTTCAGGAATGGTTCATCCCACATTTTAAACATTCACATCCAGTCAATCAGTGAAAATAAGTCAATCAGTGTTGAAATTTTTTAATGGTGCGGAGAATTGATTAGGCTTTGTCAAAAAATGGTTCGAATACAATTAATTATATTTACGGAAATTTGCTTTATTGTAAGAGACTTAATTCAATCAGTGAAGAGTTACAAAATCTAAAAGTTAGTTTTGAAGAACGTAAGAAAATTATAAGTTATAGGGGAAGTCCTGTTATAAATCAGTTTATCAAAGTTTTGATGCTAATTTTTTGTTCGATAACTTACATTGTCTTTTTTTTTTTCAAGAAGTACCAACATTTAAATAGGGATAAGTTGATCTATATATTTTTAAGTATATTAAAGTAATTCTTTGTATTACTAGTTATATTTTTAAAAAACAAATGTAGAAACAAAGTAATCCAATGGATATGGTCTTTAGCTTTGTATATTGTTATTGTGAGAATCGATTCGTGGGTTAGAGTCGTTATTCCACTAAAGAATGT
>BMAO01038665.1:0-35629 GCA_019973975.1 Trichonephila clavata | reverse complement strand
GTTATCTATTCTTCGTTCACAAGAAGCCACACTTCTTATTACAAGCAATTTTAACGAATCAGTATTTTCCTACCATAAAAGTAATTTTAGAAAACAACACCCAAAAATTGTTGAAATGCATAATGTTAGCGAGATTTTATAGTAAATCTTTCACTAATTTGTAGTTTTTTAGGCTTTAAACTCAGGCTTTTTTACGTCTCGATTTCTTGCTCCTGTACTTTCATGACAATTTGGGATTAATTTTCTACGTGACAGTAAATAGAAAATACTACATCCGAATCTCTCTGGTGTAATATTCTAGTGATATCAATAGTTTATTTATGTAATTTTATTTCAAATGTTTCAAGCTTACAGAAAGCTGATGCTACAAAAATACGAGAAAATATAAACAATTTTCTCTCTGAAGAAACTCCTTTGCTGCTTTAAAATAAATTGTATTTAATCATACATATGCGTTTTGTAATATTGCTTTCAAAGCAATTCCTCACATTGTATCATATTGTGAGCTATATCTGTATTGAATCATTTACTGATTTGTGTTCAAATTTTGGTTTTACATAAATATGTTTCACACACAGACACAAACCTTTTTTTTTTCTTTTTCTAGATTTACAGGAAAAACGGGATTCTATAAGAATACTCTGATTGGAAAGATGCTTTGTAAATTGCTTCCACTTTCTTCCGGCAATTCCTAGTTTTGTCATGCAATCACTCCTCTACAAAAATCAGCTGTTATGTATGAAAAAATAAATTTTAAAATGCGTTAAAATATCTTTAGGTAAACTGCTTTGTAAATATTCCTCGTATTTCAAATAAAAGCATACAGATTATATTTTTATTTGTTTTACCTTTTCAAAATTCCGTAATGTTGTAAGCAAGTACTTTTAAGAGAATTTGAATTCGTTGAACTTTAGCATGCGCAAACATATTATATATGTTTAGGGACTCCATTAACAATCATGAAATAAACTCCGTTTAACAAATATACTTTACTATATTTTCTCGCTTTTTTCGGTTAAAAAACTGAAACTGGGAGCCATGTTTCATTAAAAAGTAGCAATTTCTCCTTAGGATGCTCTTGGCAAAAACTTTTATTTGATTACATGGAATAGGATCATTTATTATTTTAGTTATTTATTTGTTAAACAGTGTACAAAATTTTTACTATTGATCTATGCTCAAATATAGGTTACGACTGTTAAAAATTGTGGTACTAGTCTCTATGGAAGCAAGGTAGAAACACATTTAAAACAATATTATTATGATAGAGGCAGAAAAGATGTTGCTAACGCCATTGAGACCCGTCACATTATGACGCCTAGAATGCAATAAAATATATCTTTGTAACATATATGATAAAATATACATCTGTAAATATAAGATAATAAAGAAGAAATGTTTGAACTGTTGGAAATTTAAGGATTCGAATGAATTTGCTTTGAAGCAACATGGGGTAGGGGACAACTAATAAAAAAGATTCATCTTACAAATATATCTATTGCTATTGTCAATAAAGTATTAAGTAGATGATAAGAGAGATTAATTTTTGTATATTCCCAACAAAAGCAACTATGCTGTCTAAAGTTATTGACAAAAATTATAAAACAACAAAGTCTTGAAATTTTCTTCACAGAATAAAGAAGTAAATAAATTTGATGTATGAGAGTTTGTTATATTATTATCGCTCTAAAAAGCGGCACGAGAGCTATTAGCGATGAACCACGTAACTTTGATCCAAGTCAAGTGACGAGGATGACACATAAACTGGCACACCCCTCCTAAATTCCACACCAAAGTATGGACTGTGAGCATCGACAGATTTAACGACTAGCTGCTCTCTCTACACAGAGGGTCTTCAACGGCACTAGGCTCGACCTCATGAAATTCAAGCCATGAGTCCGAGACCTTGACCACTAGGTTACTGCGGCCACAAGTTAATTTATAACAACACTAGTTAAAAAATTTTCTCATCAATGCCGTAAAAAATTACAGTGCTACATTAAAAAAAATTATTACATTTTCATCTTAGAGATTGTCATTTAAAAATGATTTAAGATAATGCAGTCATTATAGAGTGAAAAATATTCAGCATAAAATGTGAGTTATTATTTCAATTCAGTAAAAGCTTTCTTAGTAATATTCTATCGAGAAAAAAAAAAGAGTTTTATACACAAATCTACAGCTGAACTGTTTAAAAACAAGAGTTCTTTCTCCATGTGTCCATGCTTCACTTCCCGTCCTCCTTCAAATTATTTTTCAATCTTATTGCTTAACAAATTTATTCAATCAGTAAAGGGCAGCAAAATTTGAAAAAAACCACATATACACTTAAGGATATGAATATATGCTTACGTTCACATATACTACTGTAAATTAAATGAACTTTGTAACCCCCTTTGTCTACTCTCGGACCCGGCTAAGGGTGTGGGAGGAAGTGAAGGACGACTCGACATGATACTTTTTTAATTATTTATTCAGCACAGAGATTATCACAGACAAATTTCAATTAACCAACTAGGTTGAGATCTTTCCCAGAAAAGAACAGGGGTTTTGCTACGATAGTCGCGATTTCGGAGAATACTTCTAATCAATTGGTCTACATTTATGAATCAATCTTCTACTTTAATATATGATTTGCACTGTAGCTATGTGACTAATTGTCCTCTTAAATCTCTTTAATAATTTAAAGCTCGAAATGCGCTATCAATATAACTACTATTTGATTAGTAGATATTCTTCCTATCTTCTACTTCTTAATATTTCAATCTAGTGGCAACTTGAATTAAACATCAATTCTCCTCTATCTAGCAAGCAAACCTATACTATATATAATAGACCTATTCTGCATATTACGGTTTTCTTCTTCAGAAAGGGTTGTTGTTATCATAGCCCTAAGATTTCCCAAGAGAGTTAATGGAAGGATGTGTATAGATCAATCATATTCTTAAATGGTGAATCGGCAGTAAAAAATTTTGGTATTTACATATTATCGCAACCTATTGGCGTTATTACATGAAACGAAGCCCATAGTTGCTAATTCAACGTATACGATTCATGCGAAATCGCGGTCGCCATCTTGGCGAATTATCTTTAACGTTGGCGATTATTCTGATAATACATAAGTACCGATTTTTTTGCTGTAATGTTTCGAATAAATTTTAATTTTAAAAATCTTTCCTTTTCAGTTTTTTTAATATTTTTACCTTCCGCTACAAAGAATGCTAAATATAACACAAAATAATTTTTAAAAAAATAATGTTATTTCTGGAAAAATTGTCTTTGATAGAAAAATAAGACATTTTTAGCAAGATTTATGATTAAAATGAACATAGAACGCTCATAGAAGTTAAAATCCCCCCCCTTCTATTATAATAATATTTTATACCAATTCTATCTTGATTCCATATAAAATAGCGCCACAGATTTCTAATGATTGTAACCTGTGTTATTTGAGGATAGATCATTGGTGAAATGTTGTTCGATTCAGAAAATAAATTACTGAAATACTAAGTGATACCGTTCTATATTCAAATACCAGCTGCTGCCAGGAGAAATTTCAAATATAATACTGAAATTCGCCTTCCAGGTCCATTTTTGTAACATAAAAAAAGCAAGAAAATATTGTGAAGTTTATTTGTTATACGGAGTTCATTTCGTAATTTGTCTGAAATTTCTTAGATAAGAATTGTGAGTTTTGGGGTAGTTTTGAGCAAAAAAGAATCAAATTTATTTAAAAGTGCGTGCTTACATCCATATTTAGCAGTTTTGAAAAGAAAAAACAAAATTGTGGTTATTTATATCTGGTTATTTTTATTTCAAATATAAAATAAATTACAAAGCAGTTTTTCTATATATATATTTTCACATATTTTAAAATTTACTTTCTTCGTTTATAGAAATGATTTCTTTGAAAGAGTAACTGCATCACAATATTAGGAAAGGCTGTGAAAATTCAGAAGCAGTTATGGAAGCATGTTTTACTTGGACTATCTTTAAAGAATTCCGTTTTCCTGTTGACCTAGGGAAAAAAAATAGTTTGAAATGGAAAATACTTTCTACAAACACATCTTTGATCAATTCAATTACTAAATTCATATAGGAAAAAGTTAAAAAGGTTTAACGTTTAAGACATTACTTTCAAAGTAATAACACAAAAATATGCATGATTAAAGAAATTTTCGTATAATCTCTTAACTGGTCAGTATTTAAAAGTCCAAAAAGCTCAAAAAAGGCCTCATTTTTTAGTACATATTACTAAGCACAATACTTAACAAAACGTGAAAATATAAAAATTTTACTTTAATTTTCACTATTAAAATGTTCACACTTGGGACGCAAAAAATAACAGAGTGCTTGTTTTCTTATAAGTACACACTGCATGCTGGGAATCGTATTTCATTTATTTAAAAAAAAATTCTCTTAAACTTACAAGCAATTTCCTGTTCGTCCCTCTTTTTCAAGTGGTTTAGGGCTTTATATGTGTATGTATCAATATGCACACACTTTGAAGCATGGTGCGAAATAATAAGTCTTGCATTGCAGTCGGGACAGAAATAGTATTGGTCTTTTTGGAATATCTTTCCATTTCTTCTCAAACAACAAGCAGTACATTATCTTACCAATCCCTGTTCTTCATCAAAAAGTTCCAAGAATCCCAACTTGACTTACCTTCACCACAAAGAAATCCGGGATGAAAAGCATTTCAGTATCTCATACAAATTGAATCTCTTAAAAACACTATATCTAATAATTTCACAATAAAAAATTGAAAATATGTGCACATAAAAGATAGAAAGAAGAAAGCATCAGTGCCCATATTACGTGCGGGAAAACTGGTTATAGACAGCTTTCGGAAGCCCGCATGTGGTGCCCGAGCTAACCGGTTAACGGGTTAGAGCAAGCTTGCTTTCGGCCGGGCTGCATACAATAGAACATTGATTATCCAAATCAATTGGGATCGGACACCGTTCGGATACGCGATTGTTCGGATAACCGAAAACCGAATGCCATCAATGCAGTATATGATACTGGACACTATACGAATATTGAAAATCATCACATGTGTTTAAAGAAAAAGCAAAATAAGTGCAAATGTCGCAATTTTACCTTAATTGGGGAAAATAATCACTTATTTTTCGCTGTACCATTGTACACTTTCGTCTTTTCAATGCAAGGTCTCTGATTCTCTTCAGCAGCAGTAGTTGAATAGGACAACACTCTGATTGTTATTCATACCACTCCATAGCTGTCTCTAATGCAGAAACACGTCAGCATTTGCTACTTTCGTTGTTGTTGTCCTCGTCTTCATCCATTTCATCGTTGACAGGGTCGGATTCTTCTTGAACGGAAGTCGCAATTTCGTCATCATTTAGCATTTGAAATCCACAGTCAATGCTAATGATCTGATGCATCGCATGCCATCCAGATTTCTTCATCAAGAAAAATCAACAAAAGAGCACGTATACACCCCTCACTTGGAAACAAACTGACCTAATATTCCGCGCAAATGTTTAACAAATCACACAACTGAAATTCCCCAAATATCCCTCACCTTGGGGTTTCCCGTCACTTTTGGCCTCGCACGAAACAACTGTTGAGCATTGCACTGTTCGAAAACATATCCGGACTTTGGTTCGGATATTTGACGCTCCGGATAATAAACGTTCGGATAAACGACGTTCTACTGTATGTATATATGCCAACTATTTCACGCGGGCCACAACATGAGGATTGAGGGTCAATGGGGGAGGGGACACTATAAGACAAAAGCATTTAAAATGGGGAAAATTGATCAAAAATTAAAACTCATAATTTTTTGTTTTATTTTAAAACTATGTTAATCTCTATCAAACTCAGTTGAAGAAAAATAGATTTTATACGCTATTATTAATTATTTTTTTTTACACATTTATGAGGTAATTTAGATTTTCTTTCATAGATGATCCCAAGCTCCTTGATAGCATTCTACAATTATAAGACCAAAATTACCATTTTCTTTAATAATCTGATTTTTTTCTTTTGGCAAAGCCCTTATTATTTTTTTTCAGATTTTAATTTATCAAGAGCAGGATGGCAGCGAAGAGATTTTACTAAATTCTAGATTGAAACCAATATTGTTTGTATAAAAATAGTTCAGAGTTGTTTGTACATTTTTGTTTCACAAGTATATTCAAATATTTTTAGATTTTACTAAAACAAAATTCTGAACAAATACATTGGAATCATTTAAGAAATTCTAAAAATTTCTGCATCGAATTAGATGTTATCCTTCTCAACTTCATGTTTTAGAATGTCTATCTGCATTTTGTGTCATTACCAGCGACAAAATATTTTGTTACTGTTGCAAAGATTCTTTTTTAAAAGCCAATTTATCTCGTTTTGAAAGTGTTCCTTAAGAAAAATAGCCATTGAAGGATTTGTACTTAATAGTATAGAGACGAGCAAAATTATATATATTTTTTATGTAACATTTTCACGACAAATCAAACAGGATGTTGATCCATGCCTGTTTTTTTTTTTTTTTTTTTTTTACCGGATAATCAAGATCCCAATATTTTTGAAACAACATACATTTTTTAAATATATTTCGCTTGGAAAACATGAGAAAATATTTTTCGCTTGGAAACATAGTTAAAAATTAGTTTCACTCATAAAATAATCTCGCTACTCCACTGTTATTTATTATCACAAACCGTTACAATTACAAAAAGAAAAAAAAGTTAAATCGCTATTCGTACCAGCACACCATTGATAACAAAATTTATATGTTCGTGTTGTATGTATGTACGTTATGTACTTGACTGATATAATTTCTCGCTGAATTTTTAATATATTGTTCATAAATAATTGAATTTGCTTTTGCAACGGGCCATGACTGGGCCATCCAGAAACGTCCAGCGGGTCACATGTGACCCGTGGGCTACAGGTTGAGTAACTCTTGGTTAGAGTAATGAATGAATTGCTTATTAAAGTAAAAGTTTTAGCATTTGAAACTTACTGAGAGAAAATAGTTTGTTTTTATTCACATTTTATCGTATTAGCTTTCTCTAAGTTTGAAAATGCATTTGAACAACTTTTAATTTACGTATTATGAATACATTAGCTTTCAATGTTTTCAGTTTCATAAAGACGTCACTCTGAAAGATGCGAAACCTAAGAATTATAATTTCCGGTCATGTGACTAAAATAATTCCTAACTTGTTGAGAAAGCACGAGAGCAAAGAATTAAGATAAAAATAGATGAAACGCTTACCAGTTAAAAGAAATTCAAAAATCGGTCAAAAATTTATTTTTCCTGCAATAAACAATAATAAACTAGCAATAAAAACTTAGTCAACTTAATACATATACAAAAATTTAATAAATTTCAAATCCGAAAAAAGTTTTTTTTTTTTTGTCATTTAAAAAAAAAATTGTGAGGATTTTTTAAAAAATTACTTTTACCGCTGGAAAATGCTACTTTGATAAGATTGCTTGGGAAAAAACTTACTTTTGAGGGAAAAAAATACGGTTTTTCATCGAATGATAAATGAAAAATAAAACTTTGTAATCTGCAGCAATATGGAAACCGCTTGTGTCCTGAGAAAACTATCAAAATATTTCAAATAAATAGAATCATGTCTTGTGTGTGACATCTCTTTAGGATTAAAGATGATAAGATCAGTCTCTAAATCTTAGATGAAGTCTTACCGTTGAAAGGTTTTCATTCAGTTTTATTAAATTAAATATTTCAGAGAGTTTGATTATCTAGAAGATGCATGATATTTCAATACTTTTTCAGTATATATCATCTTATATTTCACTCATTCTTATATTGTACTCCAATCCATAATGCATTTATAATTATAGTTTTTTATTACTAAATTCAATCATTCCATTTTAATAATTTTTCTCGTATGGTGAATAAAAGAAAATTTGGGTGGATGGGAAGAATGAAAAGTGTTTCCAAATCCAATGCATTCAAAAAAAAAAAAAAAAAAGAAGAAGAAGAAGAAGATTCTGGTATTTCAGAAAATTGATGTACACTCTTTGATTCTGTAAAGAACTTACATATGTGCCTTAAAAAACAAGCAAATAAAAAAAATAGCAAAAGAAAATTGATATTTTCAAACAATGTTTGCAATAAAAAAATTTTTTTTTTTGTTGCATTGTGCTAAATATTCTGCAACAGTCTTGCCAAAATGACTCCTTTAATGTTCATCATTGTTTATTCTGATTCCCTTGTCCGTTCTTTGCGTTCTGAGCCCCTTGGTTATTTTTCTGTTGACTCCGTTGCTGGTTTTGCTGGTTCTGGTTTTGTTGATTGTTGGCGGGAACCGCTTCACATGCTACCGACATCAATGCCAGGACGAGGATGAAAGCAAACAGAAATCTCATGGCTGAAAGTAATGAATTTAAAGATATAACACACATAGTGGTGAACATATGAGAGAATTTTCCTTCCTGGTGTTTCTACGGAAAGGTCATCAAACTTTAGCATCAATAAAAGTTGAATTTTTATCGAATTTAATAAGATAAACTTTATTTTATCATTTTGCTACTTCACTGCAAATTTGGGTGTGGGGGTGGGGGAATCTGATATCGGTTTTGAGTATGTAATGTATCTCTTTCATTTTTACAGATGGTCTTATTACAATTTTTTTCTCTCGATATCTTTAGAGTAATGTTTAAGGAATACATTAGAGAGAGAGATTATGAAGAGAGGCATAAAACTTATTTTATAATAAAAGGAAAATTACAGTTTTAGACTTAAGAGATAAATTGTTTATGACCTGATTATCGTTTCAATGAAAAATTTAGCTTTGTAAAATTAACTAAAATTAACGAAAGATTAGTTGAGCTGATTTCAAATCCCTTTTAAGGTTTCCTACTACTCTAAAATTGTGAGTTTTGCAAACAATTGACAATTTTTTGATGCCTTTATTGTATAGGCCGTCTTTGTAGCTTCATAAAAATACCAAGTGTTTTATTTTCCAATCACTAGAACAAAAACTACAAGTGTTTTAGTAAAAGCAGATGTCATTACTTTAAGCAACTCGTTTTACTCGAAATGTGTTTTTTTTTAAAAAATGCTCAAAGGGACCAGAGCGATTGCACAAAAATTTTGAAAATAATTGACTCAAACTCTTTGTGTATGTTCTGTACAATAGTAGAAGTGTTTGAACCTTCAGATTTATCAATCACAGTTATACTACAAAATTTACAGTCCCTTATGTGAATATAATCACTGTTTTTTTAAGCAATTTCATATAATAACTAAGATAAAGTGCTCTAGTTTTTGTACAAATTAAAATATCTCTTATCCTAAAGGTCATTTCAAAAATGAATTACATAGCAACACATCAGAACTAAAAACTTGAAAATTTTGTCATAAACTTTTGGTACATAATGGGCCCCTTTTGTGTTATTTTTTTGTACATTTTTACCCATTTTTTCTCATTTTAGTAATAATAATTTCTTTTTCTTTTCTCAATTTTATCGTATTTTTTCTTAAAATGCTCTAAGTAAATCTAATTAACCGCAAAAAATCCCCATATCTCCATTTTTTCCTTTAAAAAAAAGTTGTCGCAAGTAGTCGGATACCTTAAAAAGCAGTTCGATGTTAAAAGAAATATAGATGATAACTGGCTCTGTTACTTGATCACATCTCAACGAGAAACTAATAATCCTTATTCTCACACTTTTATACTCTGGTGTAAGATTATAAATTCTTAGAATCGATCCTAAGAAACATTTAGTTATAGTTGGTTCTTAGCCCCAACGAATATCTTCGAGCAACTTTATTTGAAATTTAAGTAGATTGAAAGGGAAAAAAACCACATTTATAGCTTATTTTACATGTCCTCAGAAAATTGATGAAATATGAAACTACTTTCATAACGTTATTTTGTATTTGAAATTGGAAGTGTCTGAAATGAAATTGTAGATAATAGTGAATTTACTCGGAATAAAGTGATTGGTATTCATTTTTTTTTCATAGTGCGGAATGTGTTCAATTGCTTCTTGCCCGACTGTGTTGCTGGTGTTCGAAAAATAGGGAAAGTGGCGGAAAAGAACTCAGTTTGCGTCATTGAGATAGATACAATTAAAACGTAAAGGTAATGAAAGTAAGATACTCACTAGACATCTTTCGAACCAGGCCGTTTGTTTGAAACAAAAGCATATTTTTAATATTATTAAATTTAAACTAAATTTTTAATATAATCATTCTTTCTAAGAAAAGAAGACAAATTACCATTAGAATAGGAGGGCGTGGTGATATTGATATTAACAGTTCAACTTGAGTTTTATTTAAAAACTAAAACTTGTGTCTACAGCATTTCCATGAGTTTTTTTTATTTTTTGTTTTTTTCCTGAATAGGGCTGCATTTTAGCAACTTACCTTTTTGAAAATACAAGTACTTAAATGTGAGAGCCATTTCAGTGGTGGCGCCATCTAGTGGCGGCCTAGTTACCGAATTTGGATGCTTGAATTTAATTTTAATTCAAGCTCTTGTCGGATGCTAAATATTGTCGTGATTTAATTTTGCAGCGTACTAGAACCAAATTGATGCCCCAAAGATATTTTATGTTACATAATCGTATGACATGAGTGCCAACGGTTTTTGCATCCAGAAAATCTATGGACTCCGACAGGGGTCAAACCTGCAACCTTAGGTTTACGAGGCGGGAAAGGACCTCTAAGCCACTGGAGCCGACTGTAGGAGTTTTAGACAATAAAACTTCAAAAATCATCCACGTAATTTTGGTGTGTCCTCAGGGATATTTTTTATGAAAATTGACATAACAGGATGAGAAAATCTTTATTTGCTGGCTAAACGTAAATACACAGAGTTGTCTCAGCTCTATTTTCAAAATTTCAAAAATTTAGTTTATAGTATTAAGTCTCTATTTTAAAATTTTAAAAAGTTAATGAATATTTTATAAATACGAAGAGAGTACTTTAGCATACGTACTTTATAAATACGAAGTAAAATATAAATACTTTATTCGTGTATTTTATAAGTACAAAGAGAGTATTTTAGAAGACGAGAGAGAATATTTTAGAGAGATAACGTACACTCTCCTATGATGTCAATTTAACTGAATTTACAATTACTAATTTATGTGATGTCTGTTTCAAACGAAGCTTCAAAACCATTTATTGTCTTATATGAAAAATGTTGAATATATTCTCTTGAAAGATTGCAAAATGCTTGAGGGCTTTCTCTTTCTTCTTATTTTGTAAGCAATTCGTATACCTTATATGAATAATTATTACAGACAGATACATATTTGTTAAAATTGGTGAGTATAGTTTTGATGGGAGTCTCACTTATTTAGGTTCTGAAATTAACAATAAGAACAACTATACTATTAAAGCTCAACCGAGAATTACTGTGGCTAATAGATGTTTTAATGAAATACAACAATACATGAAATCGAATTTAATCAAAAGAAAAACAAAGGTTCTTTTGTATCAAAGTCTTTTAAGATCAGTATTAACTTATGCATGTGAAACTCAGTCCACGTCTCGAACAGAAAAGAGTATGATAGCTACTAAAGGAAGTTTTTTAGAAACAAATTTTTTAGAGGAATTCAAGAAATAGCCCGTGACGAAGAAGACTAAATTTACAGCTCTATCACTTCTATAAAGAATCCGACATCTTTAACTTCATCAAAGTAAAACGAATTAAATTGACAGGCCATGTTTTCATAATGGACTAAGACCACACTACTAAAAAAGCCTTCAATGTCCAACCAATTAGCACACGGAGACAGAAAAGGCAGGACAAATCTAAAGCCTTATCACACGTACACGTTTGTGCAATTTTTTTCCAATTCGTGCAATTTTTCTCCGTTGCCATGCAATGGTTTGAACACTTTTTGCCAGTGAACTGAGAAAGTTGCTCTAAATGAAAGTTGTTTGAAATTCCAGCAATGGGTTCTTTGGCGCCTACGTCATAAACAAGATAGCGGTAACGGTGATAGCTTTGCATCAAACGCATCAATATTATAATATTTAATGTGAACAATATTTAACGCGTATAATTTTAAACAGAATGATGCTCATTTCTGTTTACCCATAACAAAAGCGCGAGCGAAATAAAAGAAATAATATGGAAGGTCGTTTCGAAGCAGAAAATTCAGCGAGTAATGTTCAATGTGGAGAAAGAACGTGCTGATGTCAGAGCATGTCGTTTTGTTACGGTAACCTCCCCCCCCCCCCAGATTCGCGAAAGTTGGGCCAAAAAATGCACGTGTAATACCGCCTAAGATGGGTTAATGGCTTAGAAGAAGGCCTCCTAATTTTGAGGGCTAAAAATTCGAGAACACTAGCAGGAAGGAGGCTGGCCTGAAAAAGGCTTTCTGAGCATGTCAAGGCCTACACTGGGCTGTAGAGCCACTGAAGAAAGAAGGAAGATGCTTATCTGAAAATAATGCGTAAATACATCAAAATGCTTAAGATATATTAGAGAAGACACAACTAAGATATTGTTCTAAAAATTCCATAACAGCAACTTACCTTTCGATGGTTCTCTGGATGTAACAAAATTCTAACACGAGTAAACTGAAAAGTGTTATGTGGAAAAGTTTCTGATTATCGGATTTTTATACTTTACTTTTACGTCATCGATAATCGTAATTTGCGATATGAAACACTTAACTGATTTTCGAAAATAAATAAATCATTTCACTTCCCTATTTCAACATTATTGAATTCTATTGTCCATGTTTTCGCAAAGATTGGAACAGTTGGGGCTTTGTGTTGTGACGAATGACTTCTCTTTTGTTAACTTTTAATTACAATATGAAGGGAGATAATGAATTGTTTCATAATCACACAAATCATGCTTAAAGACCATATTATTTACATGTGTTTTTTTTCCCGAATTTATAGGTTTCAGTATTTTGGAATCGTAACATTACTTTCACGAATACTAGGAATTTGGCAAGGTTCAATATTGTTATTGTATTACTTCTTTAAAAACAACATTCAACACATTTTTCATTTTTGCGTTTTTATTTGCATTAATTAAAAACTGTTAAATACTGATTTAATGAAATTTTATACTTTCGGGGAACTTTTTTTTTTTTTTACTTTTAGGTGGGGGTTGTTTATTTTTCTTTGTAAATGTAATGTCTATTGAGAAGGCTGCACTTTGGTAATTATATTAATACAAACAGAATATTTATATGAGTCGATTTCTTTTATTTTTTTAATAATAAATTCGTAAAAATGCACTTATTTTCCGGGTATATCGTCGAAGTAAACTGCTCAGAAATTGTACGTTACCGTGAAATTTTTACTTATTTCCGTTTCTTGCTTTTAACCTCTTTTCTTTTGTACATCACCCCTTGTGGAGCGTGCTCCACCAAGGGGGCCCTATAACCCTACGAGTAGGGCCCAAGCATATCAAAAAGTGAAAATAATGGATTAATTTAAAAAATATATTAATTTATTGAAAGGAAGGTAAACAAATTCATTCTGAAGTATGAAATATGTTGCATAATACTTATCCTATTACTTAAAACTAAATTAAAGTATTATTTACTTAAAAGTATAACTTAAAATACTTATTACTTTAAAGTAAAATATACACAAAATTTAATACAGTTAAAAAGGGTCGTTACAATACAGTTAAAAAAAGGGTCATATTGTCGCTTTAGCGTCACAGGTATTAATTATAGAATTCAATACATTGTCATTGTATGGGGGGAGCGAGATGAAAATTCTGATTGAAAATTGGGTCGCCTAGAGCATCGGTTTCTTCGGAAAAGAATTTTGTTTTTATACGAAAATTAAAGTCTGTTTTTTATAGTTAATTAATATTTTATTGAATAATATGCCGTCCAATCTGTGAGACGTCTCATAATTTTGCAATTTTTCTGGCAGTATCATGATTCCACGTTCATGAAATTTTTGTTTTTTGCTATCAAAAAATGATCCACGCGGTTTTTTACCTCCTCATTTAAAGTAAAAAATTTAGAGAGTTAAAATTTTGTAGAGACTGGAACAAATGATAATCATAAAGTGCCGGATCTGAAGAATATGGTAGGTGTTGCAGTATATCCCATCCGAAACGTAAAAGCTTTTGGCGAGTTAACAAACTTGTACGAGGTCTCGCATTATCTTGGTGGAACACGGAAACTTTTCTATCGATCATTTTGGTCTTTTGTGTTCAGTCATTCCATTTGTTCATCTTTTGACGATACACTTTAGAATTAACCGTTGTTTTAACCGGTAGAAACTAAAAAAAAAACGATTTGTTTGAAATCTCGTCAGATAGCATCCGATTTTTGATCAATAGCCTTTGGAAGTGCTTTGAGCCAGTTCATCTTTTTTACACCATGATCTTTTGCGTTTAACATTGTTGTAAGCAATCTATTTCTGGTCCCTAGTTTCTTATTTTCTTTAAATAAAAAGTGAAAAACATTGTTTTTTCTTAAAAAAAAAGAAAAAAATGACTGAACTTTTTCTTACACTCTATTAAAGAATGAAATAAGTCGAAACGATTGGCTGATGTAGAGTTGTTAGGTGGCCTATCTTTCTATTTTGATTAATTAAAATATTTAAATCGTAGAATAAGTTTATCTCAGACTTTGTTTGAATAACTTTTGATTTTGTTTTAAAATATGGCAAGTTCATTTGCTATGTAACTAATTTCCCTTCATTCTTCAGAATCCTTTATAGTATTCTCAAAAATTATTCATACAGGAAAGTGTAAAAATACAAATGATCTCGACTATCGTACACTTCAAAATTTCGTAGGTATTTCATGCTTTATTTCAAAATAGAAAAATTTTCATCGATACGTGAGCCTTTCAAGAGTCTTATAAATTAATTTTTTATTCGTATTTCTCAAAGTTCTCAGTGACAAAACACACATTGATATACTACTAACCTTTTTGTCACTCATAGTAAAATTTCATAACAATAATGATCATAAAAACGTAAAATGAAATTTATACTTGCCATTGAAAATAATATATAACTTTTATAAATCAATCGAATTACTTGTATAATTTTAAAAGTCTCTGAAAAAGTCCAATTATTTGTTCAATTTCACAAAACCCCAGTGAGCAATTTAAATAAGACTGTTACATCTAAAACCTGACATACTTTTAAATAAAAAAAAATAAATTTTGATTTCTTTAATAGTATAGTCAGAGATATAGTCAGAAGTACACAAATGCTAGGAATAAATTAAATTTTTATAAGAAGTTTTGTTATGCTGAGAGATACAAATATGTGCACCTCAGGCCTTAACTACAGCAATAAAAGTATTTAATTTTTTTCCCATGCATATTAATTTTAAATAAATTTCAAAAGGATAAAATGCATAATAATTAAGTTATCAAACAAATTTTTCAAAATAATTTTTTTACTAGAAAATATACAAAAAATAGTTGAAATTAATTGAAAAATTGAATCGAGTCCTAGATTTGTAGCCTTCATCTCTACATTTTGATGCGAATTTGTCTGTTGAAAATTGAGGGAAATGTTTGATTTGAACATAAAAAAAAAAAAATTGTTGTTCAATTTTTACTTCAGAGATATTTATTGTAATCTCGGGTGTTACACCACTGTAGTATCATTTATACTCTCTCCATTTTCATTTTTAACAAATGCATCAACTTCATCAGGCAAAACAACATCTTCAGAATTCCTTTTACTTGAATGATCAGAAATATACTCACTTTGATCTCTTTCCAAGTTGCTACGAATCTATACGGTTCCTTCTATTAACCTCTGGGGAAATATTTTTTCAACCAACTTTCTCCGAAGACAGAAAGCATGATTATGCAAATTAAGTTTAATATATATAATCTGTATTCGCGAGTTTGAGAGTTAGTGAAATGAGAATAGTTTAGAAGGGAAGTGAATTATGGATAGATGAGACGTGTGGTAAATCGGCATTGAAACGTGTACGTAAACAAAGTAGGAAGCGAGAAGTTGGAATTTTAAGAAAGAACTTAGTTCAACTGTTGGAGCCGTGTTGAAGTAAACGCAAGGATTAGAAGACCAATAGAGTTCAAGTACTGATACCTTAATCAAGTTCATGTTAGAGAGTTAAATTTTTAGTGAGGTCATTACTTAAACAAGCTCTGTATAAAGTTAGCTTAAAGATAGATCTGCATGGTTGCATACATTCTCCCAACGCATCTCGTCTCAGCCCCGTGCTTTGACTGATCAAGTTATCTTATTTAGAGTGTTGTGTCTGAGTTGAAATAGGGATAAATAAAATAATTGAAGTTCATCAAGTCGTCCGATCATTTAGTTCCTCCTACACCTCTAACCGGGTCACAGGGAAGAAGGGATGTGAATTATTTATAAAGTTACATATTTTAAATAAGATTATAACAATAATTACGAGCATAATAAATTTCTTAAAATATATGAGTATAAATTAAATTATAAATTTAAGAAAAAAAACTATTTAATGGTGAGTTATAAATAAACCAAACCCATCTCGAGTCAGCCCAAAACATGAAACGAAAAAAATTAATTTCTATGTAAATTTTTCTTAAATTGTTGACCAGAATATAAAAACCATGACATATATCAAAGATCAGCAACCTTATAGCGGTTAGTTGCCAAACCAATGCAACAATAGAATTCAGTGTACCATACTGTAAGAAATATTTAAAAAGTTTTGATTCCCACAGCAATGCATCCGCAGTTAGAGGATATTGGTCAAAAATACAAATATTTAGAATTTTACTATATATTAATTATGCATCTCATTTAAAGATATTTATTAACATAAAAATATGCAACATAAAATATAACTATTCTTTCAACATAAGTAAAAAATTAAAATTGTGCATATATTACACATTTTTTAAAGTATTTATTAAATAAGAAATAAACATAAGGTATACATATTTCTGCAATACTTTTTTTTATTTCTAATGGGCAGTGGATTGATGTTTTACCATTGCAGACCTAGTACATTCCCTGGAAGCTGATATCTCTTTTTAGTGCGGCACCATATTCCTGCAATATGGTAAAATAAAAAAAAAAATTAAGATTTTAATGCGAATCTTATTGCTGAGAAGCCGTACTTAATATTGCAATATCAGGGATATAATTTGTAATTTTCTGTTTGATAGATAATTCTGAATGTTCAGCTGTTAAACAACATATTTGTGGTCTCAAAATATATTTCATATGAGAAACAAATTGTTCAAATATACATGTAGAAGCAAAAGCAGAAAACAGAGCACATGGAGTTTTTTTCAAACAATTAAATCTCTCCGGCAATGACGTACAGAAATTTAAAACAGCTTTCGATTTATCGATAGTTATCTTCGAGATCTTTTCATACATAATTCCAAAAATTTTGCTTCCAATAATTCAGATTTTTTTTCACGACGTAGCGATGAGTGATGCTTCATTTCACAAGTATTACACAATCATTTTGATTTGAAGTGAATATTTAACACTAAGAATGAATCACGTTTAAATAGAGGCTGTTTTTCTTACATAAATCATACTAACTACACACAAGCAGATTCAGCTGAACTCTTTTACGGCAAAGAATTGAAAGTAAGAAACAGTCTACGCGTAAGGTGTAGAGAGGAAAGACATAGAGATTCAATTTTATCTCCTAACTTTGTAGAATGGCAGTGAAAATTCCTCCACGTGGCACATGTGGCACGCGTGCCATGGGTTGCCGAACCCTGATATATATATTCTTACGTAGAATTAAGTATATAGCTGTAAATTAACAAAAAATGCCTACCATCGTTAAAAAAATTACAAGCAAAATTTCAATTTGAATGTCATTTGTGTCTAAAACTGAATAACAAACGGATATTAACAAATGTGCACCTTTGAAGTTACTTCCAATTAGAATACTACAACTGTTAAAAGTATGATGATTATGCCATCATCAACTCTTGGAAATCATTTACATCAGTGCTTCTCAAACTTTCAAAATTAGCGACCCAATATTCAGTCATAATTTTCATCGTGCCCCCTCCAGACATTAATAATGTATTGAATTCAAAAATACTATTCCTTGATTTTAAAGCTACAATACGACTTTAACTTCTCAAGAGACACCTACGTATATAAACGTCTCGCTCAGCCAAATCATTAATTTTCTGGACGTATATATGCGTCTTTTCGAAGTACAATCTTTTCTGTGCAATGCTAGTTCTAAAATTACTCTGAAGGCTTTGGAATACAATAAGAGAACCTTGACAGTGTTTGTGAAGGAATTGCTTATTTCAGAGTATTTTTCCCCTCCCCCTAAAAAAATATCACATTCATGTAACTATGTGTATGTATTTAGGAGCGAATCACGTAACCTTTAATCCGCAGTTAAGAAATTAACTATAAACCGTACGAATTATCAAAATAAGTGTTAATAAAAGCCCATGGGATCACTGGTAATTATCTTATTGTTCATAACTTAGTATTGTTAAAATAATTATAAAAAAAACATTGTACAGTACTGATACATTTATAAATGTATTATATAAGAATAGATGTGTATTCTTATTTTTATTTTGTGAGAATATATTTTGTTTGTTTTCTTCAATAAATTAATATTTTTTTAAATAATCTTTTGTTTTCGACTTTTCAATATGCTCGCGCCCTCCTTGTAGATTTATCACGACCCCTAGGGAGATGCACCCCACAGTTTAAGAAACGCTAATCTATATCGAATTAAAAAGTATGAAGTTCAAAAGTTTTAATTCTGTATTTAAAAAATCGCTAAATATTTCGGCTTCTTGTCGAGTCAGCAATGCTACTTTGAGCGTAGAAAATCTGCAAGAAAAAAATACAAATATCAGCATCTGGTGAAAAAATCGAAAAGCATGGGGGTGCAGGAATGCAAAGAGTAGCGTTTCCTGAGCTCACAAGCAAGAGAACCGCGTTCCCTTAAAAATATTTTCTTTGTTTTAAGAGATGTCACGGGTCGTTAGGGCTGTGACCAGGTTCGAGAAATTGCCAGCGTGGATCTTTACAATTTGATTTTAATATTTTTTTATATTTAACTGAAAGCAAACGTCCTGTCCTTAAAGAATATTTCTGTTGGAGGCAACTGCAACAACATCATACATTCGACATTGTCACTTTAACAACAGGATACGAGACCAGAGTTAAGGTATCAAGAAGAACTGCAAGGCAGGCAGTACAGCAACTTTTATTTACTAAAATTTACCGGGTTAATTCATTTAATAAAATTCTCTAATCATGTTTCACGGAGCTAGATAGGAAGAATTAATATTAATTGCTGATGAGTTAAGGGTGAAAATAAATCCAGAAATTAAAGAGTTGGATTTAAAAAATTTAATTTTAAACACTGATAAATATAAAAGCGATAAAGAGTTTCTCGATGATTCTTTAGATTCGATTATGTTGCAGATATAAATTCGATAGTAGAACAAGCGCATTTAGCGGCAGAATTGCAGCTTGAGTTATAAAAAATAAAACTAGAAAAAGTTAAATTAGTGATAGAATTTGGTAAAATAAATTTTAACAAGATATCAATCATTTGCATGGCCAAGTAATTTTAGCGCGTTTTTCACATGTATTTTACAAAAAAACTATTTTCGCTTCACACTATATATCTTATTACTTTACTATTTAAAAAAATAATTAAATTAAAAAAGTAAAATCAGAGCCTTTTATACTTGTTTTCTGAACTTTTTTTGTGAAGATTTCCTCCAAAATGCAGGTAGATTTTTTTTTAAAAAACTTTTTGCAAACAATAAATTTACTAGGTAAAATTTGAGAAAATTTTGTTATAAACTAGCGAAATTCAGGAAAATTTGTAGGAAAATTCGGGAAAACTATGGGAAAATTTAAAAATGATTCGGCTCATCTAGCGCACAAATGTGACCAAATGCCGAAAACCCGAGGTCAATTGGTTGCTTATTGGCTGAGAAAAAGGTACGACAAAATATGGAACGAAGAGAAGACGAAATTTGCGTCATAATAACGCTTTTGTTCCACTACGTGAAAAACGCGCTAAAAAGTCAAATTAAAAAGAGATAGAAATGATTTACAACGAACAAATCCCGACACTAAATCAAACTTCGATAGAAAATTTTATTCAAAGTATTAGTACGTTGACTCTTCAGATTCATAAAAAACAAGAGGGATGCAATTTATATTTTCTCTTCTTCAGAGCGTTCTTTCAAAACTAAAAATGTGCCCGATGAATTTAAGGGAAAGATTCTTTAAAATCTGCTAGAAGAACCAAGTCTCCAAGATAATGCGATACCTCGCGCAAGTTTGGTAACTCGCCAAAAGGTTTTACAGCTTGGTTGGGATATACTACAACACACCTAACGTATTCTTCAGATTTGGCACTTTCTGATTATTGTTTGTTCCGGTCTCTACAAAATTTTAACTCTCTAAGATCTTTACTTCAAATGAGGAGGTCAAAATCACATGGATTATTTTTGACAGCAAACAACAACAATTTTATGAGATTGGAATCATGATACCGCCAGAAAGATTGCAAAAAGCATTAGACCGCACAGATTAGAGAGCATATAACTCAATAAAATATTAATAAGGTATAAGAAAGTAGACTTTAATTTTCGAATAAAAACAAAATTCTTTTCCGAAGAAACCAATACACCAGACTTTCGATATAGGTGACCCAATTTTCAATCAAAATTTTCATCGCGCTCCTCCTATACAATAACAATATTGAATTCTATAATAATAATCTTTGACGCTGAAGCTGCGATTCTGCTTTAATTATAAACTGTAAAAATTATCAATAAAAGAATTAAATTTTGTACATGTGTTACTTTTAAGTAACAAAATTTTTAAATTATATACTTTTAAGTAAAAAATATTTAAAGTAATAAATATTTAAAGTTAAACATAAGTATCATAAAACTCTTCATACTTCAGAATGTATCATATTTTGCCTCCTTTCAATAAATTAATATTTTTTTAAAAAATAATCCTTTAACTTCGACTTTTCGATATGTTTGCGCCCTTCCTCCTCGTAGGGTTACAGGGCCTCTTAGGTGGGAGGCCTCACAGTTTGAAAAACAATTCAATGTACAAAGGGAAAGGGGGTTAAAAGCAACAAACGCAAATAAGTAAAAGTTTCAGTATCATTTTTGACACATATAATTGCTAAGCAGTTTATCTCGACGAAATACCCGGAAAATTAATACATTTTTACGAATGTACTATTGAAAAAACATTAAAGAAATTGACTCAAATAAATAATCTATCTATATTAATACAATTTCCATAGTGCTGCCTTCTCAATAGCCCCCCCCCCCAAATTAAGAAAAATTTCTCCCAAACTATAAAATTCCATTAAATCAGTGTTAAATAGTTTTTAATAAATGGAAATAAAGGATTATAAAATTAAAAAGTGTAATGAATGTTGTTTTTAAAGAAGTAATACAATAACAATACTGAACCTTGACAAATTCCTAGTATTAGCGAAAGTAATATAACGATTCCAAAATAATAAAAATTAAAAATTCGAAAAAACATACGTAAAAAATCAATAATAATACGTCTTTAAGCATGATTTGTGTGATTATGACACATTTCATTATTTCCCTTCGTATTTTAATTAAAAGTTAACAAAGAAGAAGTAATTAGTTTCAAGACAAAGCCCAAACTGCTCCAGGTTTTGCGAAAACTTGAACGATTGAATTCAATACTGTTGAAATAAGGAAGTGAATTAGTTTAATTATTTTTGAAAATCAATTAGGCGTGTTTCATCTCACAATCACGATTTTCGATAACGTACAAGGAGAGTATAAAAATCCGATACTCAGAAACTTTTCCACACAATAGTTTTTAACTTTCTCGTGTTAGGATTTTGTTACATCCAGAACGAATCATTCGAAGGTAAGTTGCTGTTATGGCAGTGCTTCTCAAACTTTCAATGCTTACGGCCCAGTTTTCCATCATAATTTTCATGCCCCCCCCTCCTTGCAATAATAATGTATTGAATTCAATAATAATGTACTCTGACACTTAAACTACAATACGACTTTAATTAAAAATTGTACAAATTATCACATTTTGCACAAAATTTTGTAAATGACAAGACCATGAGGTAACTAGTAATTATTAAACTTGTTCTTAATTTAGTATTGATGAGTTACTGATCACACAAATACATTGAACAGCACTGATACATTTATATGTATATTATATAATTGTAAAAATGTGTATTTTTTATTATATCAGAATGTATTTTGTTTTGATTCCATTCAATAAACTAATATTTTTTAAATATTTTATTTTTGATTTTTAGATATGCTCGCGCCTTCCCTGCTACGATTATCACGCCCCTCTAGGGGGGGGGTGCACCTCACAGTTTGAGAAATGCTGCGTTGTGGAATTTTTAGAACAAAACATAGTTGTCTCTTCTCTAATATTTCATAAGCACTTTGAAGTGTTTTGCACATTATTTTCAAATATGCAACTTGCTTCCTTCCTCATGGGCTCGACAGCCCAGTGTGGGCCTTGGCCTTCTCAAAAATCTTTTTCCAGTCAGCCTTCTTCCTGCTAGTGTTCTCGAATTTTTAGTCCTCAAATTTAGGAGTCATTTTTTTAAGCCATTAATCCATCTTAGATTTGACCTGCCATTTCTCTGTGCGCCAATTGGTTGGATAGTGAAAACTTTCTTAGTAGGGCGGTCTTTCTCCATTCTTACATCGTTTCCTGCCCATTTAATTCGTTGTACTTTGATGAAGTTAATGATGTCAGATTCTTTATACAAGAGTGATAGAGTTCTTCATTGGATCTTCTTCGCTTCATGCTATTTCTTGAATTCCTCCAAAAAATAATTTCTTAAAAACTTCCTTTAGTAGTTATCATATTCTTATATGTTCGAGACATGGACCAAGTTTCACATGCATAACTTAATACTGATCTTAAAAGACTTTTATACAATAGAACCTTTGTTTTTCTTCTGATTTCATTCGATTTCCTATAAGGTGATATTCGATTTCCGTATTTCATTAAGACATGTATTATCCATGGTAATTCTCGTGCAGATTCCAGTAGTGCATTCATTCTTATTGTTAATTTCAGAACCTCAATAAAAGTGAAACAGTCAAAAACATCAAAATTATATTTGCAAATTTTAATAAAAATATGTATTTTGTAATCATTATACAATTAAATATATAAGGTATGTGAAATTATTACAACATAAGAAAGAATAGAGACCGCTCAAACCCTTTTTTCAATCTTTCAAGAATAATATGAACGTATATAGTTTGACGCTTCGATTGAAACTGACGTCAAAAAAGTAAGCGTAAATGTGATTAAATTTACATCTTAGGAGAGAGTGACTCTTTTGTAAACCTTACGTCCTATGACGTATATTCTTTAAAACTTTAAAACAAAAAGTGTGTCTTAATATAATAAAAAGGTTTTTTATGACTCCCTGAATAATGTGCCCAGACTCTATTTATTTCCATTTAGCAAGAAAATAAAAACTTTTCCATTTTGTTAGCTGACTTTCAGAAGATATTCCACAGTTATCCAAAATTGTATGTATAATTTGTGAAGCTATATTGTATAAGACTCCTAAAATTGCTTAAGAGAGAATTTTGAATTTTTTCAATAAATCTCAAGTTTAATGTTTAATATCAAGTTGAACATGGGATCTCATTCTAACGGTATTTCCTTTTCTTTTCCTAAGATGAACCGGTTTCTTAAAATAGATTGTTAAGAAAAATTATTTTTTTCAAACTAACGACACATTTTGAAAATCCCTGCTGAGTATATTATTTTCTTAACCAGTTAATGTGACACGCTCGTTTGAGAGCATGGAACTATATGTGTGCCACGGAAATCGAGCAATGACGAGTATACTCCCTTTCTCTGAATCCTTCCTTCTTGAATTAATAATATGAAGTGCGGCTACCGGTCAATCAAACTATGCTTCCCACTTAGAATTCATTTTCAACCATCATCCCACCTACTCCACGACTAGCACTTAAAAAGAAGCTTTCCTTTACATAAAATCAAGTTCTCTTTACGGAAAGCAGTTTTCAACTAAAATCACAGTTAAAAATAGTATTTTCCCCGAAAGGATTTGTAGAAGCCCGAATAGAACTTGTTACAATATGTAGTCGAAAAAACTTTCTACATATTACTCGAAAAACACTCCGACCGTAAGTTTTTAATGATATCTTTGTAATTTAGAGACCGTCAATATTCCTGGACTGAGAGAACTAAACGTACACAGATTAGCTTCTTTCTTTACAGACAAAATATCAGGATGGGGAAAAAGAAATCCAATATTTTGCATGAAATTAATGACTTTATTTAACATGTTTTAGATTGTCTGATTTGGGTCAAATATACACCGTTTTGTTGTGTAATTTGTTGCCATTTTAAAGATAGTTTCATAATGTCTCTCTCATAGAAGTCTTGGTCTTTATTGGCGAAAAACTCTAGTAATCGATTATCACAATCTTCTCTTGATCACAATAGCTTATCACTCAGGAAATTTTGCAATGCGAGAAAAAGGTGGTAATCACTTGGTGCCAGGTCCGGACTATATGGTGAGTGCATTAAAACTTCCCAACCAAACTCCCCGAGTTTCTGGCGAGTCACTACAGACGTGTGTTGCCTGGCGTTGTCCTGATGGAACACAACACCTCTTCTGTTGGCCAATTCTGGCCGTTTCTGGTCAATCGCTAGCTGCAAACGGTCCAGTTAATGAGATGTAGAGATCTGAATTTAGTGTTTGGCCATACGGAAGCAACTCATAATAAATTATTCCCTTCCAGTCCCACCAAATACACAGTAGAACCTTCATGGCCGTTAGTCCTGATTTGGCCACCGTTTGAGCTGCTTTACCGTGCTTTGACCACGATCTTTTTCGCACAATATTGTCGTATTTGACCCATTTCTCATCCTCAGTCAGTATCCGCTTAAGAAATGGGTCGATTTAATTCTGTTTGGCCAAGGCTTCGCAGACGGAAATTCGATACATCATGTTTTTTGGTGTTAATTGGTGTGACACCCAAACATCGAGCTTCTTTTTGAATCCGACTTTGCGCAAGTGGTTTACCTGTCTTGACCCTAACACAAGAAAGCCGAGGGAATTCGATTACCCTTAAGCGTCCGCCGGCGTCGTTTCGACGTTGTAATATAAAATGTATAAAATAATTGTAATAACTAAATAACTGCAGGGGTTTATAGAACTGAATATTCGTTGCATACTCACAACTGATGTCAAATTTGTTCTTTCCAAATTCTCTGAGCATCCAGTAAGATGACAAAGTAAAATTTAGCTAAATAAAGAAAATCACAAAACATTTAATTTTTATTGTTGCATAGGAGAAATGCCCTTCCAGTAGAAATATTGGAGAGTTATCAATATTTTATTGTCCCTCAGTGTTTGAGTTATATTTTCGTAATTGATTGTTTTCAGCCATGAGATTCCTGTTTGTTTTCATCCTGGTCCTGGCAGTGATGTCAGTAGTGTGTGAAGGGGTTCCCGCCAACAATCAGCAAGGAAATCAACAGCAGCAGAACCAGCAACAGAATCAACAGAAAAATAAGCAGGGGAATCAAAACGCAAAGAATGGACAAGGGAATCAGAATCGCCTGTAATAGACATTGAATGATCCGTTTGGGTACGTCTTTTATGGAACATTTTACAAAATACATAAAATAAATCGACTTTAATATTAAGAAGAATATTTCTTAAAGTAAAATTTTTCTCATATTTTACATTTGGTTTAAGGCACATGTGCTTTATATGATGGAAATATAGATAACTTTTCTAAATTAACAGCATCTTATTCTTTTGCTGTATACTTAGGAATAGGAAACACCATTTCTTGTTCTGAAACTCCAAATTTTCCCTCTTATTAAACTTACAAATAAAGAAATAATAAAAAAGCAAAGAATTATATTTGTAAAAAAAAGGCATAATTTTAAAATCATTACGGTATGGAGCGAGTAAAATATACGAGGGAGAGTACTGAAGTTTTTGAAATATCGTACGTTATTCGGGTAATTAAAACTGTTTGAAATATTTAATTTAATCAAAATGAATATGAGGTTTGGTCTCAAATGATCTTGAAGTCAGTGTTACGCACAAGACATGATTCTATTATTCGAAATACTTTAACAGTTTACTCAGGACACGAAAGGTTACCATAGCTGCATATAGCAATGTTTTATTATTTATTTATCATTTGAATAAAAAACATTATTTTTTCTCTCAATCATAAGTTTTTTAAAAGCAAACTTGTCAAAATTGTATTTTCCAGCCGTAAAAGTAATTTTTAAAATAGCTTCACAAAAAGTTTTTAAAATGATAAAAAAAACGCGTTTTCCAGGATTTTAAATTTATTGAATTTATTCACATGCATTAAGTTTACGAAATTTTTATCAGTAGTGTCTTAATTTTCATTATCGAAAAATTAAATTTTTGACCAATTTTTAAATTTCTTTAATGGTGAGCGTTTCATTTCTTTCATCTCAGTTTCTTTCTCTCGTACTTTCTCGACAAGTCGGGATTCTTTTTGGTCACGTGACCTGACATCATAATTCTTTTCACGCGCATCTTTAAGAGTGACGTCTTTATAAAACAGAAAACACTGAAATTTAATGTATACAATGCATTCATAATACTTGAAAACTAAAAATTATTCAAATGCGCTTTAAGACAAAGAAAGCTAATATTATAGAAATACGATAAACAGTAACAACTTCCTCTCAGTGAATCTTAAATGCTAAAACCTTTCCTTTAATAAGCAACTTATTTATTGCTCTAACCCCTTAACTTGTTTTCCTGTACACCATACGGGCTATTGAAAACCGGCTACAACCATCTTGCCCGCATGCTGCAAGGGCACTGTTTTTTTTTTTTTTTTTTTGCACATATTTTGAATTTTAATAGAAAGATTCTAGTTTTATTTTTTTAAAGAGATTCAGTTTGTTCATGGTATTAAATACTTTTCACCCGAAATTATCTTTGTGGTGAAGACTGAAATTTAGATACTTGAAAATTTTCGATAAAAAACAGGGATTGGAAAGACAATGTACTGCTCGTTGCTTCAAAAGAAATGAAAATTGAATGATAATCCACAAAAATTCAATACTATTTCTGTCCCGATTTTTAACGCAAAACTTAGTATTACACACCATGCTTGAAATTGTGTGTGCATATATACATACATACCCCATACATACGCACACAAAACCCTCAACTACTTGAAAAAGATGTACGGACATTAAATTGTTTGTAAGTATGAAAGAAATTCTTTTAAGATAAATGAAATACTATTCATAGCATGCAGAGTGTACTTATAAAAAGCAAGCATTTTGGACGCTTTGTGTCCCACAATTATAAAATAAAAAATAGTATAAAACGTTTAAAATGGAAAATTAAAATAAGATTCATCCATCTTTTTGCGTTCAGTTAAATATTGTGCTTAGTTATAGGCAATAAAAAATGAGCCTGTTTTGAAGCATTTTAGTTAAAATAATGACCAGTTAAGGGGTTTTGAGAAAATTTCTTAAACTCGACATCACTCCAGAGAAAAAAACGACCTAAAGTTCTCGCTCAGGGTGTGTCATACCAAGGATGTTTACATTGCGTTTTTATCATAAAATTTGTATACGAAGGTTAAAAAGGAAGAAAAGTAGGAAGTATATGTTAATTACATTTTTCGCACGTAAATTTAGTTTTTCAGTTCTTTTTATAAGGGCATTCAGTGCATTGTTTATATACTTCTTTAATCGCGCCGTGAGTGAGTGCGATGTTTTCACTGGATCTTAATTTTTGTTTTAATCTGTATTTTTTTCACACTAAACATATAGGAGTAAACTTCTTTAATCTTTAAATTAAAAAACTTTTGAATTTCGTTTTCATTTTCTTTTATTTTGTTCCAGCAATAGTTTTTTTCAAAAGTGCATCCGAAAGTGGATAAGATGTGTATCAGTTATCTCCTTTAAAATTACGTCCTTCTTAAATGTTTTCGTGTCTCTACATATAAAACATTTATTTTCAACAGTGTCTTCCTTTTCTAAATCTGGATCGATTTCAGTGGAGAAATCATACTTGCTGTTATACTCGTTCTTTGCTTTTTCCTCATCAAAACCGCGAAGAGAATTTCTTCATCCGAAAAAACTGTTGTACGATATCTATTAAAAACTGTATTTATTAAATTACTTAAATATCACATTTCTTCATCATAACTACAATAATACGCCATAGCATAAGGAAGATTTAAAACGTGTTCATGCATTCAGAACTGTAAAGGTGATTCACGCGCGGGGTATGACATACCCGAAGTGGTGATATCCAAAAATATATATTTAGAAGTCGCCGACAAGCTAAGGCCCCTCAATGGATATGACCTTAAACCCAGCTACACGAGAAACTATCCATTTTCCAGAAAAGGTTTAGAAGGAGCGTTGAAAAAAGTTAGACGGTGGTGGGTTTGACATACCCTGCGCGAGTAGTGCCGGGTTAATCATGCATAATTTTGTATAATTGATTTGAAAGTAATTTCTTACAACGTTAGACAATTTAAACCTTTTTTTCTCTCTGTATGAATTTAATAATTGAATTGTGATCAAAGTTGTGTTTTTAGAAAATATGTTTCAAACTATTTTTTTTCCTAGGTCAACAGGAAAACGGAATTCTTTAAGGATACTCTGAGTGGAAAAATGTTTCCCTACCTGCTACTGAATTTTCACAGCCTTTCATTATATTGTCGTGCAGCTACTCCTTTAATAAGCGAAAAAAGTAAATTTTAAAATATGTGAAATATCTATAAAAAAAATTGCTTTGTAAATTGATTTTATATTTGAAATAAAAGTAACCAGGTTGCTCTTAATTTGTTTTTTCTTTTAAAAATTCCCAAATGTTGTGTAAGCACGCACTTTTAAATAAATTTGAATTTTTTTTTTTTGCTCAAAGTTACACAAAAATTCATAATTTATATCCAGGAAATTTCTAAAGAATTACAAAATAAACTCCGTATAAAAATTGAATTTCACAATATTTTCTCTCTTTTTTTTTCTGTTACAAAGATGGATCTGGAAGGCGAATTTTACAAATATATATAAATGTAATTTCTTCTGGCAGCAACCGATATTCGAATACAGAATGGGATCATTTAGTATTTCATCAATTTATTTTCTGATTTGTACAACATTTTCCCCAATGGTCTATGCTCAAATAACACAGGTTACAATCATTAGAGAACTGTGACACTATTTTATATGGGAGTAAGATACTAATTGATATAAAAATATACACAAAATCTTTCGTACTTTATGAAAACGATTTTGATAGTTAATTTTTATCTATAAATACTGTATTTTTTGTGGAAATTTACTTCTGTCGGATAGGCATGATTCTTGACAATAACTCTTCTTACTACTGTCATGCAATATTTTCTTAGTAAAGTAAACTTTTTCTTAGTACGTAGAAGTCGATAATCCACTTCGGGACCTCGGTCGATTACGAATGCGGTCTATCGGGCGGTATTATAAGAACATTTGGTTAATTAAATACAAACTCAGTGTTCATCTAGGCAAACTTTTAGTTCTTTTTTGTTTTTTATGTCATAAATAGTTGATGAGCATTTTACTATTCATTAAACTTTCTATTTCGCTTTTTTACGTTTGACGATTTTGTTTCTGATTGAGAGTCAGTGTTACGTGTTTCGTTTCTTCTTTTGAATCGAAGGCTTAGGTTTTGAAAATATGGTAACTGTACAGTTGAACGAAAATCACTTTTTTATAAATGTTTCGTTACGTCTGATGTGAAAACAAAAACAATCCAAATGGTGAAACGCTTCTGATTATTAAAACATGCACTGATTTTTGTGACAGTGAATACGCGTATCTTTCGCATAAGCGTTCGATTACTACGAACTTCGATAGTTCGTCTTTTTTTTTTAAAGAACTTTTAGAAACATTTTACAATTTTCAGCTGACTATGGCTTGATGTTATCCATGATTTATGTACTGTATGCAATTTATATTTGTTCATTTCTTGGATCGTTTCCTAAGGTTCGTTTTAATAAACGGAAAGAACAGAAGTCAATGGCAGAAGCTAGGGTGATTTTACGCGTATTTCATTTTATTCCTGTTTCTGATTCTTTCTTTGTTAAATAAGTGGCAGGTGACTTAGACGTGTGATAAAGGCTTGTCTATATGAAGCTCAACCTTATCAATATCCTTTCCATATAAAGTTAGAATTTTTTCTTCGAAATTGATTCTAAATTATTCTGCTGATAGTAGAGTGAATTAATCTTGGCTTTCCTTGAGACTTTTTTGATTTTAATTCGCCGTTGTTAGAAAATCCTGCAACAATCATGAATCCTTTTGGGAACATTACTGTACACTGATGGGCCATTTCTTACGGTCATTCCAATCAGTTGAGCAATAGAAAATCGATCTTCTTTTACTACAGTCACTTAAATATACCCATATCTCATCTAGTGTTACCTCACATTTTATTTTTTCAGCAGCTATGTGTGTTTTACGTAGTTTTCTACAATTTGTTTTCCTTTCAGCAATAGGTTTTAAAATAGGAGATGAACTATAGTTTTAAACATCTGCTTTAACTTTAAATCCGTACAAATGATTTTAATTACAGTTCCGGATGACTTTCCTAGTTTCGATGCCATGAATCTTTGAGTCGGTGGATTTTGTTTTAGAATTGGTAGTTGCCTGCATTTGAACAGTCTTAGGGTGAAGTTTCGGGATCATGGTTTCATTTTTACTTTATGCAAGATGCTTCTTCCCTTTCAGATTTAATATATTAAAACTACCTTTGATTGAAATTCAATATACGACAGTTTTACACCACTTTTTAATAAGTTGATACGAATATTTCTCCTTGAAAGCGTAATTACGTGACCATCGAGCCATATATCATTTTTAGGAGCAATTTTTAAAATAAATATTTTATTTTACATTCCAATCCAAAGAAAACCTTAGCAGATGATTATTCTAAAGTTTCCAAAGTTTTATCTCAAAAAGCAAACGAGAAAATGAATTACAATTCCTTAAATTGGGAACGACCTTCTGTATTATGATGATAGAAGCAAAAAAAAAAAATTGTCATCTTCAGTAAAGAGCTTGTTATAGTAAGACGACTAGATTTATCATATACTTAATTCTACAAAAATAGAGAACTTTTGAATTTTATGGGGTAAAGTAATTACAAAAATTAAATTTGTTTAATTTCTTAACATTTTTTAGCATAAACTAAGATACGTTAATTCAATATAATAAGAAAATTTGAAATTACTTTTAAAAATAATTACACTTTTATATTAAACTAATAATCTTTCTCAGAATTTTTCTCCGAAATCAACAACCGTACATTGGGTTAGCATTCTTTATTTCATCTACACGGTTTTCCTAATATTTACCAATAGTAATCAACTTTTTCTCCTTCCCATTGCACTTATATTCTATAGTCAGGGTTACATTTTCTGAATTCATTTAATGAATTTTAAGAAGTTCATTATTATTTCGTATATTTCAGATGAGCTGTGGTTTGTGTTAGTATTTGGGGTTAATAATCAACAGACATTGTAAGACGAAACAAATTTTATTTAATGCCATCTCAATATTTTAAGGAACGATATTTTTTTGTTAACATTATAAAAATAATTTAATTGAAAATCTTCAAGACATGGGGTTTTCCCCCTGTCTGGAAAAATGTGGATATGATCCTTATTCAAAAAGGTTAAGAAGCTAAAAAACCTCATTCAGATAACATATTAGATCAGTAGTTTTTAAACTTTCGTTCGCCAAGGCCCCCCTTTATGTATCAGGGTGACATCTCGGACTTCCCAAGATTTTGAGAACATCCCTCCCTGACTAGTATTTTCAATCAAAATATAAGTTCTAGCAGTTTCTTCACTGGGAACTATTTCGTAATTTAGTCCAGTATGACATACCTTTAAATTGTTCCACAAGGCCTTTAAGAGTCTGTAAAAGAGGGAAATCTCAACGTTACATTAGTGACTCTGAGGACCCTCTAGAAAAGCGATGCAGACCACAGTTTAAGAACCGCTTTATTAGAAGCATTAGTTCTCTACCTATCTTACGGAAATACCTGGAGAGACTGTTAGTTAAAAGAACTTCCGGTATTTGAATAGCGGGAACTTTCTTGGCAGTGATCAATATGGATTTACGGCTCAAAAGAGTACTAAAGACTAACTACGTCCAGCGCAAAACACCGGCGCATGTCGGAACACGGAGAAACCGATTCACGCAGCACAGACAGTTCAGACAAGTTTCGTGCAGCTGCTGTGCAAAGGAACGTTGTTAACCGTCAAAAAAGGTAAAGGATGGCACAAAGACGCCAATTGGACATGTTTACGAAAGGAAGAATCGTTGGAATGCTGAAATCCTCACGATCACAAACCGAAGTGTCACGAATTCTGAATGTGGATCAGTCTGTGATCTCAAGACTGTGGCAGAGGTTTCAAAGAACGGGAGATGTTACCCGACAACCAGTATCAGGCCGACCAAGGGTCACAACCCCTCGTCAAGACCGATATCTGGTAATAAGTGCGCGACGTCAGAGGGGTGGTACTGCCAGAGCACTGGGTTCGGCACTCACAGTCACCACAGGAATACGAATTTCGAGACAAACTGTTTACAGGAGACTCAATCATGCTAGCCTGTATGCCAGAAGACCAGCAGTTTGCATTCCCCTGTCTTCGCATAAATGCGCTCGTTTGAACTGAGGATTGAAATATCAACATTGGAGTGTGGGAGAGTGGGCCAATGTGATGTTCAGTGACGAGTCCCGGTTTAGTCTGAGAAGTGATTCTCGGCGGGTAACGATATGGAGAGAACGTGGAACACGTTTTCAACCAAGAAACATAACGGAAGACATCATTTTCCATCAAGGGGAGTAATGGTATGGGCAGGCATCATGATGGACGGCCGCACAGACCTCCATTTCTTTGACACGGGGTCTGTGACTGCTCAAAGATACAGAGACGAAGTTCTTGAGACTTATGTTCGCTTGTTTCGAGTGCTGTTGGTCCTGACTTCATATTCATCGATGATAATGCGCCATGTCACCGAGCGTGCTGATTGATGACTTCCTTGAAACGGAAAACATCCAGCGCATGTTGTGGCCTGCGAACTCCCCTGATTTAAATCCTAGCGAGCATGTATGGATATGCTCGGGAGACAAATTGCAGCCCTTTCCACCCACCAAGCTCCGTTACAGAACTGAAGAGAGCTCTCCAAGGAGCTTGGAACCGTTTGAGCCCATCAACTCATTCATCATCTCATAGCAAGTATGGTAAATCGCTGTGCAGCGTGCCTGGCTGTCAGAGGTGACCACACGCCTTATTAAACTGCAGCATCAGTATTTTATTTAATGTTTTCTTTCATTTTTTTTAAAGTGTGAATCCTTGCTAGGCTCAGTTTTCTTTCAAACTGCTACTTTGGATAATAAAATTAATTATTATATTCTTTTGATTTGCTTCCTTATTTTATATACCATTTTACACTCGCATATCACGTTTCCGCCATTCTGATTTACAGTTCCTTCTTTATTCACATAATTATCAATTATGCTTAACTTTTGGACACCAGTGTATATTAATGTATGAGAATATACCTTGTTCAAATTTTCATCGTTAATGAAATATTTCTAATCCTCCACTGAAGTTCAAATACATTTTTTTAAAGTTTTAGTGGATGAACTTGATGTTAATACAGTTTTTTTCGTATATTAATTCATTCATTAAATTTAAATTTTTTTTATTATTTAAATTTAATTTGCGTTTTTTCTAACAGTTAGAAGTAGCACAAACAGAGAACAGGGCTAAAAAAAAAAGATTTGCCAATGAAGGATAGGAACAATTTTTTGACATATCAACAAATTCGATGTTAAAATCTAAATTTAAGCAGTAGCTGCTCCAAATTTTAGGTTAAAAAAACACAAAATTTTCTAGTGAGTGATTGTGTGTGTTTTGGCTTAGCAGCGGTAAACACTTGTTTATGTATTAAGGGTGCTCTTCCATGTGACGACCTGTTTTTTAAGCATTTTTAAATAATTTTTTGATGACTAGTAAAAGATAGAATTTTTAATTTTTGGATCATTTATTTATGCGTACTTTAAGAGTATGTACATAAATCTTTAGCCAAAAATACCCGATAGAACGTGAGTATTAGCGCTCGGAACACAACCCCCTCGATAAAATGGATGCTTACTTCCTCCACGATTCCAGCTGATTGAATTATATGAAATAAAAAAAGTTAAACGAGCCTTACAGTAGTCACATATGATGTATAGCATCTGGAAGACTATTGTGGTTAATATGCAATAATAACTTATATCCTGAAAAAAAAATGAATCAGGTATGATTGGAAATAATTTTCTATTGAATAATTACATCTTTAATAAAAATTTATTTAATTAACCCAAGGAGTACTGCAATTTTTGATCAAAATTGATTCTCTCTTCTGTTGATTCTTGTTCAATTTGGGGGATGAGAGAGACTGTGAGTGAGTGAATATTAACGTTACACTGTTCAGCTACACTAGGACTTTTGGCGACGGACCTCGTAATTTTGAAACATGGTCAAGTGACGAGGACGAAGATGGAGCTGACACCTCCTCTCTTAACTACCCCCTCTAGGCTACCACGGCCACGAAGAGCGGATACACAATAGACTTATGATAATTAAAGTATGACACATATACTTGTGATTTCAAATTATTTAAAAACCGTTGAAAAACATCGTCAATAACGGTGCCACTGTTAGTTGTTGAAACATTTCGACTTGTGTTCATTTATTCATTCATGAATTAATCTTAAATGCGTCATTTTTTCGAATCTGGAATACCCATTGGCATCTTATCAGTGCGTTGATGCGGTCTGGTTTGCAAAATGTAGGATCAGCCAACTGAAGGAAATCTGGAAGAGCTCAGTTTGAAATATTTCATGCGGAAGAAGGTGTTAAGTCAATGATATTTTTCATTAAAAAGAGCTCAATATTCTCTCTGAAACTTGCATCAGTATAAGGCACAAAAATATACTTTTTGAATCCAAGAGTTTGTGAGAAGTTATTTAATCCGATGAGAAACCTCTAAATCAATTATCAGCTGTTTTGGTAAAATGGAGCAATGAATGATGCTTCTTTCCCCAGATCCGACAAGAGAATTTGGAAAAACAGACTTTATATTTAAGTTTAACGGTTATAACAGTGCTTCTCAAACTTTCCATATTTTAGATCCAACTTTCACTCATAATTTTCAGCGCGCCCCTTTCATACAATAACAATGTATTGAATACTATAATTATGTACTTCAACGCTATAGCTACAATGCGATTTTAATATTATAAACTGCACATATTATGAATATATGTATTATATTTTAGATATGACAAGACCATGTAAGTCACTAGTAATTACTAAACTTGGTTTTAATTTAGTACTGATAAATTAATTATTAAATACTTTTTGCGCACTGATACATATACAAGTAACTTATACCAGTGTGAATATGTATTTTATTTTTTATCATGTCAGAATGTATTTTGTTTTGCTACCTCTCTGAAAATTGTTAATTATTTTAAATCTTTTATTTTGAACTTTTCGATATGCTCGCCCCCCCACCACGTAGGGTTGCCATGCACCCAAGGAGGGCGTGCTCCAC